>VYZM01021346.1:669215-689805 GCA_013398915.1 Dromas ardeola
TGGCAGCGCGGCCGAGAGCCAGAGTTTGGCCAGGGTTTATCTGCCCTTTCTGACAAATCCTGCAGGGTTTATGGCCGTCCCAACGTTAGCAGCTCAGGGATTAACCCGGAGGACTGGGCATAGCGTGTGAAGATCCAGTCTTTATCTTAGAGACCTCTTTCAGGGGGTGAGGAAGGAGCTGAAATACGGCTGTGTGCGCTGGGGACGTGAGGTGGTGTAGCCCCATGCGAAAGTGGTTCACTTCATGCCACAGCTTGACTCCGAGCATCCGTGTGCTTGTGACAACGAAATCCTGCGCCTCGTCCGCTCGGTTGCTACACACGTAGTACCAGCGCAGCGGCAGTGAGAAAAGTCCGTGATGTGCATAAAAAGACCTTTAAACATGTTAGGAAAAAAAAAAATAGTGGTGAAAACCTCTTATCCACAGCTGTGATGACTGACCCGTTTTAAATATTCCACAGTCCTGGCACATTAGGGAGAGGAGTAGGAGATAATATCAGATCGGAGGCTTAGATTGTACGCGCTGGAAAGGAAACAGCGGTAGGAGTGGTGACGGATTTTTGGAGGAGCGATTCAAAGCTGAACGAGTTTTCGCAATGTTTCTGGTACTGTATTTGGTTTTGCTGCTCTAATAAATAAGGCGAATCTCTGAATACTGTTTGAAGATTTTATGCTGTGGTTTTGTTACTGGAGTATCTGTGTATCTTCTGTGTAAAACCAAGAGAAGAAAACGGCTGCTTCTCAGCTCCTTCTCATTTCCCTCTTAGGAGACTGTTTTGTAGATGGCTTTTTTGTTTGGCCCTTTTTTAAAAATTTATGAAGTTACAAGGTAATAGTTTCCCTTTAGTATCGTAAAAGAAATCAACCCATGAAATATGGCTCTCAAACAGGAGCCATCAGACATTGTGTGTTGTAGTTCCACCTAATGTTTACCTATGAAATATTTTAAATACCTTTTATGATTGTCATAGTTGCTGCTTCAGTCCTGTAGCGTTCCTGTAGAATGGGGGAAGGGTTCAGCTGAGAGAACTGAAATGATATTCATATTTCTTTTAGGATAATATGCTAATTTTACTTTACATAGTTTAAAAACAGAAACATCAGTTGTTCATTTGTTTGGTTTGGGTTTCTGCGCTTAAAGAAAACCCCAAGGTCACCAGAACTTGCAGTGTTGGAAAGGACACAACCCCACCTCCCCCTCCGTCTATCTGATATTTTGATAATAAACCCAGATACAGGGATAAAGTAATTATAGGTTGTTTTTGGAGACAAAGAGGAATGCTTTAACACGAAAGATGAAACTTGATAATTTAGTGTTGTTGCTTTCTCGCATGGACTGTCTCTATTTCAGAATGTGAAGTATCTCATCAGCCTGCACCCTTCCAGTTTTTGGTTTCTCCCTCTGCGTAATTAGGCGAGTTAGCAAAACAAGTAAACACCGGTCACCAAAGCCACTAGGACAAAGTTAAATCTTCTCTGAGTTCCTGCAGATACAGGATCTGGATTTACCGAATACAGAAACTTCTTCATGTTCCACTGAAACTCCTCCTCTTTCCTGAGGAGATTTATCACAGAGTCACTTGCTTTTTCTGGAATGCTGTAGTGGTTTGAAATGTTTCTCAGCTGCTGTGTTGTGTATCTCTCTGTATAAATTCAGATTTTATATACTGCATTAATCGTTCATATGCAAGTTGTTTCCTTTGTCAGTTTCAGAGAGAGCAATTAACTTGTATGGTGGAAGGGTGAGGAACGAGGGAAGAGATTCTCTTTGATCCCTGAAGCATCGGACACATGAAAACAGAAAAATTATTAATTTCACAAGAAAACTATTCTGTCCATGGTGCTCTTCTGCCGGTTGGATTTAATAGGTGGTGAATATATCCTTAGCATTAAAATAGTGCTTGAAGTCCTTGTATCATTGTATTGTTAAAAGGTGTCCCTGCCTGAACTTAGCTGTTTTAAAGGGGTTTTCTAATGTCATTTAAAAAAACACCAAAAAGCATATGTTTGAGGGGAAAAAAAAATCAGTGGTTCAATTTTAGGTTAATCACAGCATATCTGCCTGTTAGTTGTAGTTGTTTGCAAGTGGCCTTTTAAGAGTTACTTTATTGGGCAGGACCGTTCCAGACCAAAGGTCAGGGTCATAATACTCATAATACCTGGTGAGTCATAGATTTGTCCTGGAATCCAATTCTGGAAGACATTTATAGGACATTGCCAGTGTCTGATCCAGTGGAAGGTATTCCAGCTGGGGGAGAAAATGTGTTCGCCCGCCCTTTTTCAGCTGGGTTCATTGCCCTCTTGCATACTGTGAATCAGTGTTCGGCTTTTGGGCATTGTGATGTGTTGTCCAATAAAATGCCCTTGAGTTGTAAATTGGTTCCTGGGAGCCTTTGGGAAAGCATCTCATTAATAGGGGAAGGGTTTTTTATTATACTAGATATTAATTTCATTACCCTCAATCATGAACAGCATCTTTTATGATGTTTATGAGCCTCTTGGTCTTAAATGTTCCTTTGCTGAATGAGGCCCCTGTTTCAGTTGGTCTGTCAATGAGCAATAGGTCATCGCTGGCACCAGCCCATGCAGAATGCTTCAGAGGCAGTGACAGTCCCCATCGTAAGCAGATGTGCGATAACGTGGTGCTCCCAAAATTCTCAGTCTTAATTCCCAAACTGTGGATTTAAGCCCAGAAACAACCACGGCGGGTTTGCTTAGTTGCCATGCTGTGCGTGGTATCGATTGCTGTCATACCTTTTGCTCTAGCAGTGGGGGTCCTGCCCCCATCCAGTCCAGGTAACCCAAATCCTTGGACTTCCTAGGTGTGCAGGCGGTTTAACTGATGTTCTCGGCGCTAGTCAGAGCTACAGCCCTTCTGCAGAGTCTGTGTCGAAATGAAATCCTTTGGAGGATGTGTTTTTCCCTGCCAAATTAATCTTCTTGCAGTTCCAGTGAGTGATTGAGGGAGGAGAGGACTGGGAAGAGGAAGGGAAGTGCCTGGGTGGCAGTCCTCTTGAGTTCTTATCTCTGTCTTTCTCAGGAATACCTTCGGTGCCTCTCCAGTTTGAGAAGAGCTTGCTCACATAACTGTCCATTTCCTTTTGGTACCTTCCCAAATAATTGATATGAATAAAATGGAATGCTACCAGTTACTGATAGTACATGCAAAAATGTTTTTGTGCGTCAGTTTTGAATTTACCAATGCTCCTTTTCTTCGGATTGCTGTCTGTGCTTTCTAAGGTTAGATATCTGTTATTTGTGTACACCTGTAACAGCCCTTCAGATCTATCTCTGCCGTTAAATATCAGTCTCAATGTGTGCAGGTTCCTGTCACTTCTTCACTGTCCTCTGTCCCTCATTCTTCTCTTTGCTGTTTTCTTGACCCCTGCAGTTCTCCCGTACCCTGTTCAGAGAGGCTGTCCAGAAGAATAAAGAATGCAAAGAGATACTATGTTCAGAAAACGGAAATCAAATTCACTAGGATTCGAATGCTTGTTCTCATCCTGAATTGGAGTGTAGTTGGTTCAGCGCTGTCTGCAAAAGTGTGTTGAACCGGGAAAGCAGGAGCATATTTTATAAAATGCAGTATGCTTATTAAACAGTCTGATTCTTCTGCCAGTTTTCCAAATTCTCTTCTCCTACATGGGCAAAAGTAATGCCACTTGGAAATCATTAAGTTGATTGCATTTCAAATAGTTTCTTGGAGAATCAAGTCCTTGGATTCACCTGCAGTTTTCTGAGGCTTTTCTGTAGCATTTTCCTGTTTTCTAGTATGTTCTCTCCTGTTAAGTAAAGAATCTTTCAGCAGCACAGGAAACCAATACACAGCACTACTAGATATGTCAAGTAATTAAGTGAAAAATACCTACCTATCTCTAACATAATGAGTGCATGGTTTTAAAATTGAAATATATTTTTAAGTTGATAGCCCTTTTATAGTTAGCTTAACAAGGTACCCAAGCTTTTGAAGCAGAATTGCTCCTACTAATCATTAATAGAAAAGAATTATCGCGTGTAATCACTGATATGTAAATGCCAGGGAATATGAATGTCGAGTTAAAGTTTGATAAAATGTTTATCGATGACTGTATTACACAATTGTAGATGAATGAAGTGGATTTCGGGAGGAGAGGCGATGTCGCGGGGCCGCTGGGTAGGGCAGTGGCTGTATGAACACCTCCCTCCGTCCGTGTGCCCGTTCTGCCCCGAAGGGAACCCATCTGTAAGCGAGACTCGAATCCAACCCAGCTTGATGTCATGGAGAATTTTTTCCATTTCCTTTTGTGTGGTGGTTTTTGTCCTACACTTTGCTCCTTTGTCTCGGGAGGAAAGGGGTTTCTGTTGTCAACTGGTTGTTTGTTGTTGTGGCATGCCTTAACAAGCTCTTCATTTTCTGGTGATAGGTGGAGGCCTTATCAATGCTGCAATAGCTAATATATTTGTTATTCTCTACATAGTTTTAGTGAGTGAGTAATTTTAATACATTTTTGTCATACGTTTAGAGAGGCACATACATCTGAAATTAGATATGCCGCCTTTTGTTTTGTTGCGTGGGGTGCGGTATTGGTGGAAGTATCACAAATAAGAGAGAAGTTCTGGGAGGTGATTGTTTTTGTGGAGATGTGTGTGGCAGGCGCTCAGAGTGCCGCATTCTGCTCCCGATTTCCCACACTTGTGGAAGCTGCATAACATGTAAGCATCTTTCAGGTCTGTGCACTCGGTCTTTCGCTCTTGTTTTTATATCTTTATTAACTTATTTGTGTTTAAGGCCAAGTGAGCATTTTGCTCCTGTGCTCAGAGTTTTACTGTAATTACGGAAAATGCTTAAAAGTGATCATTTCTCTGCATTAGCCAGGAGCCTTAAAGCACGTCACCAGTCTTGGCGCCAGGCGTGGGTGATAGTTCTGTCTGGATGAAGAGACCTTAGTTTTTCCTCCGTGCTTTAAACAAACAGGCTTTTCCCTAGGAGATGTCATGTTGGTCTTCCCAGTTTTGTTCTATTTCTCTTTTATCAGGCATGCTTGAAACATATGGGAAGAACAAATCCTGGTTTCCTTTACTGTCTGAGTTGCTGGTGTCCTGCTTCTGGTGAAGGATCTTATTTTATAGATGGGCAGAAAGACTGCAGAAAGTATTTGATGTTACCAGTTATCCTGTTTTCTGAAGCAGTAGTTATTACAAGGGGAAAAAAGAGATTGGATTTTACTATAGTATTAGTGGGTTTACGCCTTTTGGGTGAGAGGGGGCAGCTTTAGTTCCTTTATCTGGAAACAGCTCCTTTGTGAAGCTAGAAAAGTGGTAATGCTCAGACGATTCTGTGGTGCGGTTTGAACTTCACTGTAGTTACTTCAGCCCCTGCTAATACTCTATGCAGAAAGGCAGCTATTCGCAGGGAGCCAAACAAATTGCTGCCGCCTTGAATTGTTTTTTGAATTTTGAATTGTGATATATGGAAATGACCTGTGCAAATACGAGGACAGCGGTGCTCTGGTTGAGTGGAGATTAAGCAGAATGCCGTTAGTGCATTCAGGAGCGTCTCTTTGTGCTTGCATGTGTCAATTGCATTATCGATGATTCTGAGTCTTACTGAAAAAGCTTGAGTATTTGGTGTAAAATCGAGAACAGAACACGCACAACGAGGACGCTCGCTGAAACACCTGAGCTTGCTCTGCATCTCTTCCAAAATTAAGATCTTTTATGTGTCAGTGTGTCACTCTTCCTGTCCCTAGATGGGAATGACAAGAATAATTTATGTTTCAGATTGTGCAGTGAATGTCCATAAGAACTGCAAGAGTTTACTGGCTGAATGCAGCAGCATCAGACCCAAGGTGGGTTTTAAAACTTGTTCTCCTTTTATAATAACAATGATTGACATAGTAAGTTTAATTTAGTGCCTGTGTTTTAATTTACATCCGTACAGAATCTTGCCCTACATCTTCAAGACATTGAATGGTTATTAACTTGTCATTATAGTAATTTATGGCAATACATGTAGGGAAAATGAAGTGAAATGTTTTATTGGTATATTGAAAATTATTTACCATTGCTTGTGTCTGTCAGAACTGTGACTGACCCCTATGAATGCTGGAACCTATCACATTTTTGGGGAACATAATTGAATTATATGGTACTTCTGAATTTTATGCCACTGTATTTTAATAGGTTGTGCCATCTCAAAGCTGATGGAAGAGCGTGAGGGGTGGAGAGGAATTTGGTTGTAACAGTTGTGTATTATTTGTAAGCTGAGAAATGCAGAATAAGAGATTTCATTTTTGACCGTGATGAACTTTATATCTTGCTAAGCTGTTCATTTTTTATCTGTGTCACTGTGGTGCCTGTGATTGCATGTAAGGTCACAGGTTGGTTTCAGATAGCTGTCTATCTGTTGTGTTTTTTATTCTGCTGTTGGTTTTGAAAATCATTTCCTCCTCCTTATAACTAATTATACTTGAGGGAGTTTCAGTTTATTTTAACCTGCAAGTGTTGATGATTTCAGAGCCTGATAGCAGATTAGGGAGTACCATGAGGGGGGAAAAGAGAGATCAGAACAGCTCAAACCTGGGCAATTGGAGGTTAGAGGAAGTGCTTTCAGCCATTGGTGATTTAGAATGTAACGCTTGTGAAGGCAGAAATGTTCTTGTGGGGGTTTTGATATATACTTATAAACTTCTCAAGGCATTGTGCATTTTCCTTTCAAACCAAAAAATTCACTTGCTCTGAAGCTTTCGTTTCCACTCTTGACCGTCTCTCAGACTTTCATGGTTGAATCAGCCCTTACAAATCACTCCTGAAGAGAGCAAAGAGGGAGCGGTAGCACGAAATTATATGGGGAATGAAGTCAGAAATGAGATCCTCAAAGTGAAGCGAGACTCCCAAAAAGCCATTTGTTACAGGCTGTATTACTTATTTAATTTCTTTGCATCTTGGATGAATTATATCTCAATGAATTGTAGTATCCTAGTGTTATAAGAACGAGAAAGTTGTACAGATTACCAAAGATGCAGTTTTAAATGGGCAGTCTAAATTTCAGTTGAAATTGGCTGGATTAGGTTAATTAGTGTTGCTGTAAACTAAAGGGCAACAATGCGTAGGTGACAACAGCCTACATTAGGTTTGCTTTCATTTAATAAATTATTTCTAATCATAGCTTTAATTAATCTGTAACTTCATTTTTGGTTCTATTTCAGTCTGGTTTATACTTGATGGGGGTTTTTATACAAAGTGTTAATGTCTATACGCCGTTCTTCTGGGATGTGAAAAAATCAAAGCTGTTACTGTGACAGATCTTTCATACTTTCAGCATACAGCTTCATGTACAGTTAGTGCTAAATGATAGGAAAAATATTAATTTTGGACTGGAAGTTTGGTCTGTATGTGTAAGAATATTGTATTTTTTCCTGTAGCAGAAAGATTTGCAGCACAGACCTTCTGGATCTCCACAAAGTTCGCCCCAGTGCATTTCCCCAGGTTTGTACTAAAGAATGATTTCTGTGCTCAAGGCTTATCTGTTCAATTGTATTTTTTTTCTTTAATATGTTTTAAAGGCTATACACAGTGTGTTATTGAAGTATAGAAAAGGTCTCTTTTAATAAGATGGCTTCATTTTTTTTTCTATTGGGAATGGCTTAGAGCTCCTAGCAATCTCCTGTGTGTTTTTATCTTTTTATCTTTTTATTTTTCTTTATACCTTCTTGCTGTGTAACCTCAAAATATCATGGTGAAAAGGGATCAATAAGCTAGTTTTTCATTGATTGTCTATTCTCTGGCCTCTGAAAAGACTAGAACTGTGAACTTTGTTTTACATCAGATTTTCATAATTGTCTGTTTAAAACTTGCCTGCAGCTAGTGGTTGCTAGAAATCTCTAAGACAAGCTAGCACTAATGGTCTGAACATAAATCTTTGTTGAAACAAAGTGGGAAAAGGGATCTGGGAGAAAAAAAAAAAGGCAAAAAGGAAGAACAGCTCTGTTGCAGCATAGGCTTTGAAATAGCTTTTTGCTACTGGAAAAGACCGTCACAGCCACAGGTGTATGATTTAAATGGCATTTTAATTTGTAGATGTTACAAGGTTTGCGTTTGCAGAACAGGCTGCTTGGCTCTCAGGTGATTGACCCTAACTAGAGCAGAATTATTTTCTGCCTTGCAGTTGGTCCATTTGGTTGCTTTGATGGCTGTAAGAAACACAGGTGACATGAATGTCCGAGTACTACTGTGAGCGTCGCGTGTATTTTTGTTAGGTATCATTTGACTTGCATTGCAAGGTGTACTTCTTTATGAAACAATCCTTACAAAGAGGGTAGTGCAAAGGGAGTAATTGTTATAAGAAGGTAAGTGGCTGTTTGCGTTACCAAGAATGGTTTTGTGCATTTAGGGGAAAGTGCAGAGCCTAAAATAGGAAACAATAAGGAATAATGAAAATAGGAAAAGTTGGCTGTAGGGCTTGTCGTTGAAACAGCTCTGTGGTATACAGTCTGGTCTGGTGTGATAGGTTAACAACGATCAATACGGACGCTCAGCAGTGTGCAGACAGTGCTAATTGAACTCAGAAAATGGGTTTTTGTTGGTGCAGACTCTGCTAGGCAGGCAGTACTTATTTTCCATAGTCAAAAGCAGAAGCTGGAAGTTAAAGGAACAGCTAATAGCATGGGCATTGTATGTCTTTACCCACAGTGTAACACTGCAGATTGCGGGGCCCAGCAAAAAAGCCAAAGGTATTGTATCAACGTAAAAGAGAAATACCTTTTAAGAAAGGTACAAACTGTGTTGTTTGTGTCCCCCCTGTCCCTCTCCCCACGTTTGGCCTCTGGAGATTTTTAGATTTCACCTGCCATTGTGGAACAGAACTTTATGTTCTTGGCTTGTGGAGCACAGAAAGAACTTGATGGCTGATGATTTCAATACTTCCCTGGATGGGAGGGCATTTATCATTAAGCCTTTGTCTAAGAAGTCTGCCTTTACACATCTCACTAATATCTACTTAGTCTCCTCTTACGGGACAGTGGGCTTGGAGCTCATCATTTGGAAATTACAGAAGAGGGCTCCGTTTACCCAGTTTGTTGTAGACTGAGAATGTGCTCTGTGCATAGCCAAGAGATTGCAAACCCCAGAAGTATTGGGAAAGGTATTTGCGGCAGGAAAAGATGGGGCGATAGAATTTCTATTAAATGTCATTGATGAAACTTCCCCTGCAGCCCTAATACGATTCTAATCAATTGTTTCAAGGAAGATGAAATGAGAGACAAGCAGATGTAGAGTATGGGATGTCAAGAAATGTGGAAAAACCTGTTTTATGAGAAGAACCATGAATACCTTGATTTAGCTGCGTTTGGTTGAGCAAGGCGGAAGGGGAGGGAGAGGTGATTGTTGGTGGAGGTAGAACGAGGAGTGCAAACTAAGAAAGGGGAACTTTTGGGGATGCATAAACCTTGGCTGGGAACTGGCTACCCTCTTGAGCTGCTCCAACAGCAAGATCCTGGAGCAGCCTCCCAGACACGGTACTGGAAGAGTAGTTCGGTCTGGGTGTAAGACAAAGCTTCCTTGCAATGGCAGAGCCCAGGGTTCAAGGATCCATGAGATCTCTTCCACTCCCATGTCCTTAAAAGCACTTTGGAAAAAGGGCAGCTGCAGACCTTGTCAGTGAGAAGTTTTAAAGATTGTCTGGCTGATATTCTTCATCTTTGACTTTCCTGAAGTTCCTTTTTTAAAAGGATGTATTTTGTCTCCTGTTCTTTATCATTCATTACAGACATGAGTGCTAAATAATTGTATCCATTTTTTATAAGTCTATTACAGGCTTCTATGTATTGTGTAATAGTGATTAAAGTTTTAAATATCTTTCCAGTTCACAGTCTGTCTAGATTTAAAAAGCATTAAAAAGCTGCAGTATTAAAATTAAATTTAGCTCTGGTATCTATTACGTTCCGTGTGTGTGCATGCAGATATAAATCACTGTGTAGCAATAAGCATTGCAAAGAACTTGTGGTTTTTATGTGATCTCAGATTTTTCTTGTTTGCCGTTAAATGTTCTGTGCCCTTATACGGTAGGGTGTGAATAATTGTGTGTAGGTTCTGGTGTTTTACTAAAGGAGAAGATACTTTGCAATTTCCACACTAAATGGGCACAGTAGGGACCAATTTCCTGCACTTCAGACCTGCTGATTTAGCCAATACAGTAAGTTAAGTGGCAGCTTTACATTTCTAGAAAGATCACAGGTAGTATAAAAACAGTGCATCTCTGGGGCCACTTTACTGTGCCAAGGCTGAGGGCAGCCAGTAGTGAGCATGGGGAATACAAATTCAAAAAGCAGCGGCAGAAGCAATACAATTCCAGCTCATCCTGAGCTCTCTTTTTGTGGCTCCTTTTCAAGAAAATGGAATGAGAATGTTTTTTTGGACAATGAGCTCTTGACATCCAAGATACTGTCTGTTCTCCGTCCGCATTCAGAGAGAGGTTTAAGAGCAGGCGATCTGCAATGTACGCCTCATTTTCTGAGTACCAATTCAATTTTTGCCTCTCTAGCCGCTTCTTTGAAGGAGCAGCCCCGAAGTCTTCTCCTGGGACCGGATGGCACCCCAGTACTATCCCGGAATATCGGTATGACTATCGCCCAAAGAGGAAATTCTCAATCTTCGTTGAATGCTGCTGGAGCTGTTAATAAATTTGGGTAAGTAAACGGCTTCTCTCCTAATTCGCTAGCTTCTGCTGCCCCCCCCACCCCCCCAACGTGAAAAGAAAAACAATTACAGAACTAAAGCAAGAACTCACATTGCCTTTCAAGCTCAAAAGAGATTTATTGAGCTTCTAATGCTGCAATTCATTTCCCTGAACAGTAAGCTACTTTTTTGTTTAAATCACGGTGTCTTTATTCTCTCTGTACTGTGTCATGAAAGATACCACGTAGAACAGGGCAGTATTTGACTGTCTCTGTCTAGATGATGTTTTTCATGAGTATATTTGTCTTCAGACTTGCTGAAATTCAGTAATCTCTTCTGAATATCAGTTATTCTAGGTTGTGCTAGTTCTGACTAGTGTAGGAGGCAGCAGTGTTGTGAATTGCAGGATACCTTAATTAAAATAGTAGACAAATTTGAAGCTGTCTGCTGTTTTTAAGTAGTTGTTTACTTTTTATGTGACACAGTTAGGCTCCCTTCTCAGTGAAAGTGCCCTTTGTACTCTGAACTGGCAATGGCTTGTCACCAGGTGATGTCTTTTTAAAATGTCATACCAGAAGTTGCATATTTGCTCATGCTGCTCTAATTAAAACTTTAGTATTTCAGTGATGGAGTCGCTAAATTGATTGGACTGTTTAAAGATGGAGTGCAACAATAGCTCTTATATATTTATTTTAAGTTAATTGCAGTATAGTTTTGGGAAAGATGCTTGTTAAAGTAGTTGGATTTTTTTTATTGTTGTCAAGGAACTTAAAAAAATATTAACGTTCTGTTTTGGTCCCTTGGTCTAATTTCTTTGGCCGTTTAGACTAATTTCAGGAGACATGGATGAAGGGGATTCAGGCTTTATAAAATTTAAGCAGACTTCAGATGATGTTGTCTCACTTGCACCTTCAACAGCAGACTCCATTTTTCTGGAAGGTATGGAATTTCTGTGCTTCTCAGGAGTTTTATGCAGTTTCTTACACAGTCTTAAAGCAGCACTGAGATGTTTTCACTCTTGCAGTTGTTGTTAATGATGGTGATGAGGGATATGGTGGGAAACAACACTAATTGAAATTGAATGTGCTTTTGGTCTAGATACGTATTCTGTATCCCTCCGAACTGAAATAGAAACAGATGCTCATGAGTTTGAGGCAGAGTCTTGGAGTGTTGCAGTGGAACAGTCATATGCAAAAAGGCAAAAGAAAGACGTTATAAAAAGGCAAGATGTCATTTATGGTAAGAGTATTTGTTATTCTTATAACTCTTTCTATTTCATACTGCCACTGTTTTGAAACAAAGCAGAAATCATTTTTATTGGCTCCCATTTTGACTTGTGCTTGAAAACTAAAATAGAGTGAAGATTTTCAAATCTGTTACCTGTCTTAGTCCTCCTATTAATGTTATTTCGAGCAAGCCATGGTTTTCAGTATGCCTGTGTAAGCCGCAAAGCCCTGCTATACATTTAAGGAATAGCTCAACTGCAACTGAGACGCATCGTTAAATAAGTAGGGTCTGTCACTATTTGGTTGGGAGATTAACAGGGCAAATTTAGGAGCTTCACATCAGTGACGCAAAGATTGCGGTGAAGGAGAAAGCAGTGCAAAAGATGGTGGCTTTCAGAGCTTGCTCTTTTATATCTCGCTAGTCACGGCACGGCATATAAATGATTTGTGATTTTTATTTTTTTTATTTCCCCTTGCCCAGAACTAATGCAGACTGAAATGCACCACGTTAGAACACTGAAAATAATGCTGAAGGTATACTCCAAAGCCATGCGAGAGGAACTGCAGTTCCCAAATGCAGTCATCAACAAGCTCTTCCCCTGTGTGGATGAGCTGCTGGAGATGCATGGGCAATTTCTGCTCCAATTAAAGGAGCGACGAAAGGAATCCTTGGAAGAAGGCAGTGACCGAAACTATATAATCCAGAACATTGGAGACCTCTTGGTAAAACAGGTGCGAATTAAATTCTGTCAAATTTCTGTTAAATTTCTAAAAAGCTAACTGTAAGGTTAAAGTTATGTTATGTAAAGATTGATTTCATACTGGGTTTAAAATTATCTTCCCAGTGTAATGTGTGAGCATGACTCCCAGGAGCATATCTGGTCACAAATAATGTGAAATGCTCATTAAATGTTCTTTGGGCATGCGCGTATGCATGTTGTGGGATATGCGACTGCAGATGGTTTGGTTCTATTTTTCATTTGTTCATTTGGTTCTATTTTTCATAAAGTAACATATTCCTGGTGTCCATCCCAAATGCGGTTCTCCTGCATTTAATGCCGAGCTTCTTGGTTCTGAGCTTTTAAAAATGCAGTAAGGGTCCTTTGAACTCATTACAGCTTTAGCACCCATTCTGGTATGGAGTGGATGCAACAATTTCTTTCATATATCATGACCATTTTTTGCCCTTCACCTTTTACAGTTCTCAGTCTTTTTAAGTGCAGAGGCCCAGAAATCCTTTTAAAACTTCTCATAATGACAACCATCATTTAATATTTGGTTATCTTGTGGTTTTCCAAGCTCTCAGATGTCACGCTGCATAAATCTCTCATTTCTTGTACAGAAGAAATTAAAATATTGAAGAAATGTCTCAGAAATCAGTTACCATAAAACCATGTTAAACCCGAGTCTTGCAGTGAAGGTAGGTTTACTCGTAATGATTCATGTCTTTCATTTTTATCTTTCCAATTAGTTTTCAGGTGAAAATGGGGAGAGAATGAAAGAAAAATACGGTGTGTTCTGTTGTGGACACAATGAAGCTGTTAGTCACTACAAAGACCTGCTCCAAAGCAATAAGAAGTTCCAGAACTTAATAAAGGTAAACAATGACCAGAAGTCTCCCATTCTGACTGCGCAAAACTGCCTGACTGCTTTAGGTTTTATTTTGTACTTGAATATCCCTTAAATTTGAATGAGCAGGGTTAGAGGCATATTCTCATTATTTGATGAGTTTTTAGCTTCTTGTATTTTAGATCGTTTGAGCTGTTTGGACACAAAACCGCAATTAGCAAGTGTTAAATTTGAGGCAGGCTCTTGAGAGCACATAGGAGTGGGGAGCAAAGTATTTGTTCTGTTCGTGGCACTATCACTAACTGCCCCGCTGCATCACCATCTTTGTAAATTGGCTTGATAATAAATAAAATCAATGATAAATGCTGTTGATGAACCATTATAGAAAAAGCAGGTACTCCTAGTCAAGTTTTGCCCATTACGTCATCTTTCCAAAACCAGAAGATTGGCTCCAGGCTGGTTTGTTTATCTGCTCTATGCTGTAATGTGCAATTAATAGGAAGGGCTGAAGAGACAGGGCCAAAGTGGAAGGCTGTAACCCGGATCTCAGATGACATGCACAGTCCGAAGTATTCTCATTTTCCAGTCATCAGTAAGTGATACTGTGTGAACTTTCCAACATGGCTCTATACTTGCAGCTCTTCTTAACTAGGTGACTTTAAAAGTGAGAACCCTTTACTTTCAAGGAACTAAATAAGTGACCAGAGTCAGTTTTTAAAATATATAGCCTCAGTTCTTGTAAAGAAAGATCTTGGTGCAGTACCTGCAGTCAGGATTGTTCTGTACCTGCAGTCAGACTAACTAGTGGGATTCTAATGCCTTGCAATCTTCCCTTTCTAAACAGAAGTGTGTTTCTGTAGGTCATCCTACCGGTGAACATACAGTGGTAAAATAAACATTTAGTTTATTCATTTTTGACCTAATTTGGCTGTGAGGTGGCTGGGGTCTGGTTTTAAAAATATAGCACTTTCCTATGTATTTAAGGAGTGATCCTATTGTACCAGGCAATCAGTTAGCAAATAGGCAGTCAAAACAGTTCAGATTTGGAACGTTCTCTGCTTGGCTCCAGATTTAGCTAACAGTAGTTGAAAATAGTACCTAACATATTTTCCAGTAAGAAAATTAATTTTTTTTTAATGTTATCAGGAGTTTTGCTTTACTAAAAGAGTGCAGCTAATTTTGTGGTGCTGTGCCTAATTGTACAAAAATGTTTTGAGACAGAAAATGTGTGAATGGAGAGGCGAGGGGGTTCGAAGAGCAATATATACAATGGATGCGATGAGTCTGTATTGTTTTCTAGAAAATCGGCAACTGTTCCATTGTGAGGAGACTCGGTGTTCAGGAGTGTATCCTTCTAGTTACCCAGCGCATCACCAAATACCCAGTCTTGGTGGAACGTATTATTCAGAATACAGAAGGTAGGTGGGTTAATCTTTCCAAGAAGCCTCACAGTTGCCTGCTGATCCTTTTTCTCCCGTGTTTTGCATATTCTTTCCTCAGACAAGGAGAGACAGGCAGGTAACTGCCTTACACCTGCTTTCTCACTTCTTCGTTACCTGAAGGTGTCGTTCTAGACGCAGATACAGATCAGTCTCACCTCATCAGAGGGTCAGGAGCAGCGTTCAGTTTCAAGTCTACAACTGCAAAACCTTAGTAGTTAAGCCTGTCAGTTCATTAGAGATTTAGAGGTTTATGATATTTTATTTTATTTTATTTTATTTTTAAACTTAAGCTCTTGGGAAACGCTGTTAGATGTTCAATATGGAACCTTCATCTTAAAATACATTGGGGTGGCTCATATCTTGCATTCCAGAGTTGAAAATGGGACTAACTGCTACTCTTTTCTTTTAGCTGGAACTAGAGAGTATGAAGAGCTCACCCAGGCCCTTTGTTTAATTAAGGACACAATCACTCATGTAGATGCCATGGTAAATGAGTGTGAGAAGGGGCAGCGCCTTAAAGAAATTATGCACAAAATGGAGCTGAAATCATCTGGGAAATGCAAGAATGGGCTTTTCTTTCGGAAGGATGACATGGGACGGAGGCGGCTTCTACTGGATGGGATGCTGTACTGGAAAGCTGCATCAGGGCGACTCAAAGGTAAAGGACCAGGAAGGGGAAAAGTACAACTAGGAAACAAGATTATTAGTATTTATTTTTTTAGCAACTGTTTATTACCAATCGATTGAGTATAAAATGACAATAACCTGCTTGTTTAATAGGATATTGGAGGAAATAGCACTTGTTCTATTCTTGGCTTGTCCAATAAGCGTCTCTGTAATGGTGCGTGATAAGTTCTTTATGCTGTTTGCTTATTATCTGTCTGATCTGCTTTCCAATTCAAGAGGGAGGTCTTTAGGTAGATGACAAAGCTTTGAGTCATACTGACTTAGTCTCCTGTGGAAAGGCATTATCTTGTGCGAGCTCTGGTTCACACTTCGAAAAATTGTGTCGTGTCAACCCCATGACACCTTCATCCTGCTTAGTGTCTGTTTTGCCAGAAAATCCAAACAGTGTCCATCAGTGAATGTTTTAACAGCTTCATTGCTCAGGTGTTCATGGAGAAGCTTCAGTGGCACATAAAATGCTGCCAGGAGTAGGTGGGGCTGTGAATGTCTGCAGTTCCAGAAGAATCTGCTGTTGAGGGAGACATGTTCCCTCGTGAGTCGATGTGTAGGGATGCCTACGTAGGTGTTTTCAAGCTTTAAATCAGCTCTGTTTGTATTGTGCTACACTGTGTGTACGACTACAGTCTGTCTGTGGACAGCCCAAGGGAAGGCAGTAGGAGACCCAATATTGCAAATGTTGATGTGCTATTCCCTGGCCTACAGGGATTTTAAGTCAAGTGATTTTTTTAGCCTGGACCAATCTTTCTGCTTTAAAGTAATCTTCTTCTCCCTCCCTCCCCCCTCTGTTGTTACTGTAGATATTCTGGCAGTCCTGTTAACTGATGTACTGTTGCTCTTACAAGAAAAGGACCAAAAATACACATTTGCATCAGTGGTAGGTATTGTTCTCCTTATTTAATACGTTCGCTTAGAGTATTTAAGAAAGTGACAGTAACTACAGAAGAAATACAGTAAGAGATGTTAGATACTTGTTATGGCAGGTTCAGAAGGAAAACCAAGTTAATAAACGAGCCAACTATTATAGAAGCACTTTTTCTGAAGCAGTTCTGGTACTTGTTGAATCCATCCTGCTGTCGCTTAGTGCAAAATAGTGTTCCTTGCGTCAACTGGTTCTAGCTGCCACGTCTCCTCTGGCTTTCTGATGCCCTGAGCATGTTCTGAGCTTCACTGCTTCTCCTTTTCTTGTGCTGTGACTTTCCTTTTCCCTTAACTTTGTTGTTTTATACAAGTCATATACGTTAAACATGCTAGAACTGTGATTTGAAAGGCACTTGCAAGTAAGGTCTGCTTCTGTGTGTTAATATGAAGGGAAATAATCTTCCATTTCGGTTAGGGACATGGTAACCATGGTCATAGTAGCCTAAGATTTACTGGGGGCAGAGAACTTTCCTGAAGTAAATGTAATAAGCACTAAATGCAAATGTAATTACTGCAGGACTCAGAGCACTCGGTGGATTCGCTTACTTTTCTAGGGCATTTCCACAGGTAGCCTCAGAGCAGTTAATTGTGTCCATTTTGTCCTGATCTAGTTCAGTTATGGCTGTAAGAGAACCAGTAACAGAGAAACTATTTTATGTAATTGTTTGCTTGGGTGTATTTTTTTTTTCAAGACATTAACATTAGAGCTGAATTCTAATGGCAAAAGCTATTTCGGTGACCTCAGGGCTGTAAAAGCAACTGCTTTTCAAATTACACTTCTTCTAATGCACAGAATGGGGATAGTTTCACAAATCAGGATGGCTGGAAGTTGTTTCCTCTTGAACAGCATTAGGTGAATCTTTGAACAGTAGTAGTTCGTTTGATAACATTGACTCTGAGAGACTAATTCTGCCCAGTTTTCCAAAACATAGCTGAGCTATGAGCAGAAGAGGAAGGTCCTAGAGGGGATAAAACATACTGTTAATGTACAGTGTCTCGAGTGTTCTGGCAGTTTTCCATATGACTGCTGTTGCTTTGAGGTAAGTGTGAGTAGTTTACATCGAGGGTGGAGCATCGTTCCCAAGAAATAAGAGCATGCATACACGTTCTTAGTCAGTATAGCTGTTCCACTGCAAGGTCATGCCCTGGTTTATATGTTCCCTAGTAACTTTTCTTTTCTGTGAGCACGTCATACAGTTGCTTAGGGCAGTCCCCAAAAGCTGATCTCTGCTACATGGTGGGGTTTTTTCCCTCCAGTACCATGGCTCTGCAGCTGCAGACTGATCAATTATTTGCATTTTGTATGCATATAGTTTATTTAAAATTTAGATATCGCTTCTCCTTAGATAAATCAAGCAAGAGGAGCAAATGGATCTGCTCGGTGATTTTGTTTTTCCAGTGACCTCTGTTCATGGCTTGAATTGCAGTACAGCTGCTCAGAGAAGTTGGCAAAACCTAGCGTCCCTGATGTCAGTTCAGTTTTCTTATCATCACTCTAGATTATGCTGTGAAGGTTCAGCAGTTACAAAGAGCTGGTTTCTTCTGGGGAAGATCTTTCTAGGCTACGTATATTGGACCTATGCTGTGTGAAGCATTGATAGGTTTTTAGTAACTAATATCCCTCCTGTAAATTTGTTTTCATCGCAAAGACAGACAGTTAATCCAGTTAATCCTCAGTTACACAATATACTATCTGTCACCTTCTTTTATTATTCACGGGGCCTGATGGCACGCCATAACACCTCTGTGTTATACTTCTTTTGTAGCTAGCTTGCCAACTTAGAACTTCTAACACTTCCTTTTGTTCTTTTCTTTCACTTCACATGTGTCATCAAGATTTTTCTTTTCTTTTCCAAATTTTGGTTTTGCCTCTCTTTGAGCAAAATTTTTGAGCCTGTTCTTGACTTCTGGGACCCAGTGGGAATCCTCAGGTGTTGAAATTGATAACACGCTTTAATATTCAATCAGGTACCAAGACCTCTTGTTTTTGAAATGTATGTTTTTCATTCTGTGTTTTGATCTATGGTTGATGAATAAAAAAAGACAATGTCAAAAGCGTCATGTGGAAAGGCCGTAGCAATAAAGTTATAGTGTTGCGGTGTCATGGTGGCCCTGTATAAGTAGGAAGACAAGGGGAGCTAGGAAGCACAAACCCTAAAAAACGTATATAACATAGTGCAATAAATTATATTTTGTTTTACAGGACTCTAAACCACCAGTTATCTCATTGCAAAAGTTGATTGTAAGAGAGGTAGCTAATGAGGAAAAGGCAATGTTCTTAATTAGCGCTTCCTTAAAAGGACCAGAAATGTATGAAATTCACACAAGCTCGAAAGAGGAGAGGAATTCCTGGATGGCACACATCCGCAGAGCTGTAGAAAGGTAAATTATGAGTGAATCCTGAGATGGTTTTAAGTTATCTAATGTGCAAGTCAAACGTCTATCTGTCTCCCCCTTTGTACAGCTGTCCTGATGAAGAAGGAGGAACATTTAATGAACCTGAAGCAGAGAGGAGGCTGGCTGAAGCAAGAGCTGCTAAGTTAAAAGAGTTTCAAGGTAATGACTTAGTTATATATTCCACGAACTGCTTCTCAGCATCACTTGTGATTTATGACTGTCTTATTCTTATATCACATGATGTGATTGAGTTTCTCCTTCATAAGTCTTTCAGGGTAGTGCAAGATTATATAGAAATAGTTAAGTTAAATAAGTCTAATAAGCTTTGTATGGTCCATGAGTTTTCCCCTTAACTGTTAATTACATCTCTGCATTTGATGCTCTGACCATAAAATTAATAATAATCTTCCAAATTGAACATTATAGTCTGACAGTGATTAGGAAGGCAGAACTGAGTTTGTTTCTTCCTTTAGAACGTTTGAACACGAAAGATGACCTGATTCTGCAAAGCCTAACTGAGAAGCAACAGATTTATCTAGAAATGTCTGAAATGAATGGGTTTGAAGACCATTCCCAAGGATCCCGATCTAGGCTACTTCTTCGGGGGGATACCTCAGAAAATCTGCAAGGAGAGGCGATTTTGAAGTCCGCAGTGACAGAAGGTAAATGCAGTGTGGGATGCGTATGCGTTCACTCAGATGCAGGGGTGGGGATAAGCGCGTAGGATCCTGAAAATCATCCTGTAATAACATAATACTTTTATGTAACACTGTTCAGACTCCCTTATTCTCAGAACCAATCTGCAACACAGGTACAGTGCACCTGTGGCTCTACGTAGAGGACCTTCTCACAGCATGGATTGTTTTGTTTTTAAGGATCAACCAGTGGAGTCTTAGGATGAATCTATTCCGATGAGTAACTGACTGCTCTAACAATACACCAGTCCTGAAATACATTATTATATGAGGGTTATATATTAAGACAGTATATTTAGAAAGCCAATAAGCACAAAGATAATTTTGATTTTGAAAAAAAACCAAAACACACACTCAAGGCTTGATAATCTAACTTGCAGTCAAGGAAGAGGTCATCTTTATATGTGCAATACGGAGAGCCTGTTGTAAAGAGCTAGTCATGAAAGAAAATGGATCTGTACTGCAGGAAATCTCTCAAACTGCCTGATATTTTAATGTACTTGATGCTTGAAATTTTTTTTTAACTTGGTAGCATGATGCACTTGTCTTGCTATGTGTCGTGTTCTCCTCTTTCCTAGCTGAAAATCTCCAGAACCTCATCTTCACTCACTTAGGCAACGGATCCTGTCAGCCAGAGGACGGCTCTGGGTCGGGACTGCCCAGGAGAGCAGAGACCTTTGGAGGATATGACAGTAGTCTCTCAATTTCAAATAAAAGTAAGAAAGGGACCATTCAGCATTCTTCTGAGCTGCTTGGCTCCTTGCTGTGTTTCTCTGTGCAGAGAATGAGATAAGCACAATGAGTTAAGTGAGTCTCTGATATAAGGAAACTTCACCAGACTCTAAGAGGAGGATGGGAGCAAATTTGTGGTATTAGTATGTTGTATCTTTTGCTTCTGATACCAACACTAGAGAGCAGAGTAGAGCTCTCCGTTGGTGTTACACTAAGGGCATTACCTTAACCCGTACTTTCTAATTACCACAATCCCACACAGAATTTTAAT
>VYZM01021346.1:689863-710464 GCA_013398915.1 Dromas ardeola
GGGGGGGCTGGTGGAACTTGACCTGAAAACCTAGGAGATGTGAATTCAGCTGCCAACTTTTATTGTTGAATCATGCAAACTTTTCCCCATATTCTTTTGTATCGGCACAGTCACTAAAGGGTTGCTGAATCCTTAGATAATATAAATTGTCCTTTTGGCACAGACGCTTTATCAGTTAATTAATGAAATAAGTGCAAATACTAGATACTACTTATCTCCATTTTTGTTTCATGCATTTATTGAAAAATAAAATGGCGTTTATTTCACTGGTTGTTAATCTCTAGGATTCTTTCTGTTGTCTCTGAAAGGCTATATACGTCTGTCGTGCTATAGGTACTTTATACAGGATGGTTTCTGTCTCCCTCTACCTCCTTCCACGCTTACAGTGGTGCTGCTTTGAATAGAATTTTTCTACTAACAAGTATTCCATGTTACGAGCTTGCGATTCTGGTAGCCACAGATGATCACTTTCATGCATACATTGTGGTTGCTTCACTTAAAAATAGTACAGTGTAATTTGAACTTACTCTCCCTGTTTATCTTAACCCACTCTCCTCAAGTTTTTATGCTTTGTTGAGCAGTCCTACTCGTCACTGTTGTCTGTTCTTCCACTTTGAATCAGCGTGGATAAGCCATGCAGTTAGTTGCATATTGGTTCAAACTTCCAAGTCGCAGTTTTTTTCTGCCTGCCCTGTTATGCGACGAGTTTTCACAGGCCCTGTGCTGGTGTGACCTGCTCATACTCCACTCTCCTTTCAGGTGGTAGTTTTAGGAAGAACAGTGGTGGTGACCAGAGGCAGTGGGACTGCAGAGGCCCTGCAGTAAGTTCAGATGTGCAACTCCATGACCTCCCTGCGGATGCAGAAGAAGGATCTCAAACCGTATGTTGGGCTTATCCATGATTTAAATGCGTTTCCTCATGTTCCTCTTTATAATAGTGGTGCAGAACAAATCTTGCAAAGTTTAAAAGTTGTAATAGCTGGTAGGGCTGGACTGTAACGGAGTTCTGTCTGTCAAATTACTAGACTCTTAAGGATGTTTTGTGGGGCGAGTTGATAGCTTAGTACTCGCGATGCATGATAATTTGGTCGTATATTTGTTCATTTGGTGCTGTACCATTAACACTAGCTTTAATCACCATGCATCTGTTTCAGCCTGGCCTCTACGTAGTTTTGGCATGTGTCCTTCAGTGTATGGGAGCAATCTCTGCTCCAGCAGTAAACACTGTTCCCTAATGAGATGAACCCTTCCAGCTTGTTCTGGCAGCGCTACCAATGCCCAACAAGCGTCTCTAGCACTGATGTTGTTTTTATTTTACAGAGTGATGTAACGAGGCTGGATGACAGCAGTGGTTTTCAGCCCACCATAGAGTCTCAGGTATGTTACTTCTGCTGTTAGGAAATCTAATGGCAAATAACCGTATTATAATAATAGCATGTAAAAACAAAACAAACAAAAAAAACAACACCAAAAAACTCAGTATTTTTAATGTCTGTGGAACCACAAGCACACTAACAGCCCGTACTTTATGACTCTAATGCATTATGAATGCAGAGATAAAAGTCCCGTTAGAAAACAAAGATGGGTTCTGGGTATGTAGACACGCGTTTCAAAGAGCTGGCTGACTGCTTTCCCTGCCTCTTTGGAGGGATTGTGTGTTCTCAGCTCACTGACAAAACTTGCCTCTGAATCTCCCGTGAGTGCTATATTTGTGTAGCGATTCAGTGCTGGAGCCTGGGAGGAAGTGATCGTTAAATAGCTCATGTGAAGAAAACTGATGATGTAAATTGCTCCCTGGAATCCCAGGGAGATTTGCCGGGCACTGATTTACATCCGTGCAAGGACCAATGCACTGAAATTCATCATGCCTGCGTATCACTCTGCTGCCTGTTACTGTGTTCTGATGGAGTTCTCTTGTAGCCACACTTCCATTGTGTGTGTTGTACAGATTGTGTAACACACACAATTGTACAGATACCGTTGATTGTGTTCACCATTTTAAAAACAAAAAAAAAAGATTAACGCGTCAAAACAGAGCTCTGTTCAAGTGTCTAATGTCTTTTTTCTTGCTTCTGCCTCCCCTCCTCTTCAGCTTGTCCAAAGGATACAAACGCTGCTACAGTTGCTCTTCAGTCTTCAGGTAAACCATTATTTACTATCCGAGAGGTGTTTTAGGCATTGAATGTAGTAAGATTTATGCAGGTGTGGAGAAGAGCTACCTTGAAAATATCCCCTAAAGCTGGAGTGAAGTGCACAATTTAAGACCTGAGGCTCAAGGAAACAAACACTGTGTCTGGTATTTTGAAGGAAGTGTTAGATCTGTTGTCTTAAGGAATTGCTTCCTTTTTCCTGCTCACTTAAATGCAATTCTTTGGCTACTTTGAGCTCCAGCTGCTCTCCATGCTCATTTCCTCTTAAAATTGTTGCTGATACACTCATGCGTGTATGCATTGGTTGTTTTTAGTGTAACCTTGTGATCAGCAATAGTTTGACTGATTGGATTCAAAGTAATAATTCTAGGCGCAAGAAATGTTAATTTTTACATACGTAACCATAACTTCCTTGCTTAGCCGTCTTTAGTGTCGTGTCAGTCACGATGGCCTGGAATTTAGATCTACTCTTGAAGACAAAAAGTCTCTGTGATATAACTTGGTAGATGCTGTTGTCTTTGCTGTAGCTGTGTGTGTTTTTTGAACCCATGTGCCTTATGCTGAATTTCTTCTTTCCCTTCCAGGCAGTGATATCTCAGCAGGATAGCTACATTGAGATGCAACGAGCCACCATGGTAGACCGGGAGAAGCAATACCGGCTGCAGTCTACACGAGGCAACCTGCTGCTAGAGCAGGAGAAACAGCGGAACTTTGAAAAACAGAGAGAAGAACTGATGAATGTACAGAAACTTCAGAACCAGCTGAAGCTGGAGCAGCAACGCCTGGAACGGGAAAGGAGTCGGCAGCAGCGGGAATTTGAAAGCACAGAAGCTCGGCTGCAGGAGCGCGAAGAGGAGACTCGGCAGCTGAGAGAGAAGTTGAATCAGGAGCGGGAAGAACTCGAGAGGCAGCGAGAGGCCTATCAGCATGACCTAGAGAGACTGCGGGAGGCTCAGAGAGCAGTCGAGAAAGAGAAGGAGCGTCTAGATCAGCTAAGGAAGCTGAAGAAGCAGAACACAGTGTCAGGCACATTCTCCCCGGAAATGGGACAGGTGAGGAACTTGTTTTCTTGGAGTTTTATTTCTGTTAACCTGCTTGCCTCTGAATGAAGGTTGCCCTTTTTGCAAAACTAACCTATGTTTGCGTTTTACTGGGCTCCTTAAACCATCATCTGAAGTAGCTGGTGATGGCTCCTGTCAGAGACATCAGAGCTTGGGAGTTCCCCAGTGTCTGTGAGATTCCACTCATTTGCTAATGAGAATGTGTTTCTAAAAGATAGAAACAGAGAGTAAGTTATTTCTGAACGTGGCTGACTGAGGATTTTTAAATCCAGGCACTGCCCTGTTGCAGGCAGGTGATTGCAGAAGGTCTGCTACATTGGTAGCATTTTGTACAGTTGATTTCTAAAACCATTTCTTATGTTTCAAAATGTGAAGATTGGGGTCTGATTAAATTGGCTCATTTGTTACTGTCTTAAAGTCTTGCTTTCTGTCCATCCTATCATCACCTAATGCAGTACGCTTTTGCGTTCCTTTGCTAGGTGCAATATTAAGCAGCCTGGAGCTGCTGAGGTTCTATTCAGTGTTCAAGGACTTAACGCTCTCGCTCTTCCTTCTGTTTGCCAGCATGCCTTGGGCTTCATCTAACCTGTGGCATTTTTCACTAGAAGGTGCTTTATGTTCTCGGGGCTTAAGGGTGATCTCTCCTGGTTGTATCTGAGATGGTGAAAATACCCGTTTGACTTAGAATGCTCTTTTTTTCCTCACGTAGAACCAGATGCTAAGTCATTCTGTTAGCTTCAATGGAGAAGGGGTGGAATCTCTACCTGTATCAAAAACCTCTGTGAGAGTGAGCGTCTCCGGGCTGGATTACCTGGAACGGTCAGATTTGGTTCGGAGGGACAGTACCACCCTGGAGAATCGTCCGGTTCTTGCATTGAAGAACGAAGTGCCAATACATCTCCTGAGTGCGACTAATCAGATACAGAAACCAGCTGCCGTCCAGCAGCAGATTCCTACGAAGCTGGCCGCTTTTACAAAAGGAAGCAAAGAGAAAGGTGGGAAGAGCAAAGCATCTCACAGGACAGACAGTTCAGGTAAGCGTATTTAAAATGCATTTCTGATCTCTGCCAGAATCACAGGGAAACGGAACGCTGTAGTTTAAACCTCCGGCTAACCATGTGGAACTCGGAAATTAATAAGCTACAAATCGTTAGTGTGCTAATGGCAGTTAGTAGGCTCTTGAAATCCTTAAGTGTTGCATGTGTACACTATTTAAAATGGAAATACAGCCCAAATGGATAATGTTGAAAGTGGAGTTCTGTAATCCAACAGGACAGAATGATGATGAGGGTTTGTAAACCTGGGTGTAAAATCTTCCTGCCTGACTGTAGTGTTAAAGGAAAATAGCAAATGTTTTGCTTGCTCTGCATGAGTGAAATATTTCAAGGCTGGCGTAACCTTTTCTCACTATCTGTCCAGAGTTGTAATGACATTGAATGCAATGCTTTTCTTAGCACCAGTCAGTCATTAAACACAGATTTCCAGGCCAGAATTGATACGCTGTGTGTGTTGTGGAGTTGAAAGGGGTTAATTTTGTCAGAAATAGAAGCAAGTAAATATACAGTCACCCTGTCATAGTGTAACTTCTGCTGCTAACTGCTAGGTACTAAAGTAGTGATCTGTGCCGATGACAGACACAGTAAAAACCGCTTTTTCTCTACCGCTTAAAATAGCCTTACTGCCAGTTAGGAGAATGGCCTATAATTTTAAGTTACAAAATTATCTTTTTAGCTTTGTATAGGATTCAGATTTGGCAGGCTTACCCATCGCTTGGGCCTACGCCACTATAGTAGACTCGGGGCCAAACCTGTCTCGGGAGGGGAGGGGGAAAGTCTTTTGCACATTGTAGAAACATCTGTCTCTGTCGTGCCTAAAGTTTAGTGTAATTGCAAACTTGCTTACGTTTTTGCACATAAATGAAGCCTAATATGCGCTTACCCTGAATACCAAATGCTGCTAAATGGGAAAATAAAGCTGTAATACCACATCTCCCCAAGTTTGTTTTTAATAGCTCTTGCATAATGACCTCTGCAGTGGAAATGCACTTAATGGTGTTTTTTCTGGAATTTATATGAAAGGTATAAAACGCAAATGTATTTGGTCCCTGTTCTCTCATGAGCGTTAGTGGGATGCATGCTTGTTATGCCCATATGTAGATCTTAGAATAAAATGGAACAAGACTTTCTGTACCAGAGGCAAAATACTGCGTATTGAATTTGGTTTTTGTGATGTGCAAGGAATGTGCACTGAGGAGAGCTCTTTGGATCCAGAGTAACCGTTTCATGAATTGCTTTTATTGTTGGAATTAAGAAACTGACAGGCCACAACACCAGAATCAATGTACTCTGCTGCTGAGCAGCTGTGAGACAGATGGAGAGCAGAGACAAAAGTTCATCACAGTTCTGTGTGTTAAAAGTAGCTCAAATAGCCGTTGCTATTTGAATGCTAAGGACATAGATTTCTTTCTCAACTGTGCTTTATAATACTAGGTTTTAAATCTGTGGTCGTCGGGGGCTGCTAGTAACCGAATTAGAAGCCCTCAAGGAAGAGGAGGGAGAAATATTTCATGGTCTAAAGAGCTGAAGAGAAAATTTAAGTAATTTGCAACCGAAGCCCCAGCTCTTCGTGGTGTAGCAGCTTCCTTGGATGTGCAAAGGTGTCAGTACAGTGGGCCCCAGCATGAAATAGTGAAATGTGTGAAGTACTGCTAGCCTCAAATACTAACTTATACAATATTTTCTGTAGCATCTGTTGATCAGAAGCAGCTGCTTCCCCCCAGGCTTGTCGGCCGAGAGGAGGGTGTCCTGAGAGGCAGACGATCGGCAAGTCCAGTCCTCCCAAGCAGCCAGACCACTGCGTTCCAGCCAGGTACGTCTTGACCAACTTGCGTGTCCGTGGAAATGCATCAGACTCTCTGTGCAGTGTCATGAATCTGTTTTCTTCCACTTTTTTTTTTTCTATAGAATTGTATGGCCCTACAGATGCTCAGCCGGAAGCACTTTCATCTGCCTCAGCGAACCTGTTCAAGCCCAATAACGTTCACGTTCAGACCCTGGTGACCTCGCAGCCGAGTCTGCTAAATGTGCAAGATGATACCAGCAAAGAAGATGTGATTTTCTTCTAACTGTTTCCATTTAAAGATTAATCTTCTGATAGACTGTTTCAAGAGCTCAGGCCGCAGTGTTCAATGTGACAGAGACCTGACGTGGATGTCTTTTCATCCCTGCCCCGTTACTTCTAGCAAGGACCAGACCAGGATTACTGTTCTACTTTGTTGGCTTCTCTGCCAGCAGCTCAGAATGAGGGCACAGTAGTAACAATTTGCTTTTAAATTCTCCTAACATGGAAATGTATTGACGCATGGCATGGGTATATAAATTCAGAGCATCTTAAAATGCTGCCACTTACTGTAATTTGTTCTTTTTGGAGAATGTACACTCCTGGTGGGCACCATCTTGTAAATTGTTGTAGTTGATGCAGAACCGCCCAGATTTTTAGGTAAAAAGTTTTAGTAGGCCCCAAAATGGCTGCAAATTTCAAATCTGTTTTCACAGGTACGTGGTTGGTAATGGATTCTGCTAACAGTGTGGTGAAAACTAGTTGACTAGCAAGCCAGTCTCCTTACAGCCAGGCGTGACAGACGTTGTGAGACCCGCTCAGAGCAGCCAGACTAGTGTCTGTTTCTTTAGTGAATTCAGTGGAGCACGGGCTCGGTGGCCAGGTACAATGGAAGAGAGAAGGTACGCTTCTTAACAGAGTCTTCAAGGGTCAGGAGCTCCACCTGCTTGTGGATGAGAAGGGTTGGACGTGTGAAAATACACGACGGAAATGAAGAGTTGGACTCAATGCACATTTCATTGCCTATCAGCCTGCGCTGGGATACCTGTCTCCTGGGAGACCTTGGGTAGCTCTCCACGTTGGTGAGAGCGGTACAGGTTCCCGAGCAAAACTCACGAGATGGTTCAGAATGAACTTCGAGACTTGGATTTTGTTCTTTGCTGAAGACATGTATAAGAAGCATTTGAATGCAGTAATTTATTGTCGTGTTTTATCCTAAGTTTTCTGCATCTTTTGTTTGTCTGTTAACTCGTTGGGACTTTGCTCCAAGTACCAGAAGATATCAAAGCTGCTGTTACTGCAGAGGCTTCTCTGCAGCACTGTGGTAGGAATGAAGGGAATAAGAACTGTTTGGTTTTAAAATTAAAAAAAGAAAAAAAAGAAAAAAAAAAAAAAAAAAAAAAAAAACCCCTCTTAGCTAAACCTGTGTTGGTTTAGCTGCTTACAGCTGAACCAGCTTTGATACCTCTTGTTAAATGGGTCAGTTCTTAATCATGAAATGGTGATGACATTAAGTGTTCTGCTCAAAAGGCATTATTTCCCTTTGTAGTAATTTGCACAGTCTTTTTGTTGTATTCTGTTACTTCACTCTGTATCTCAGTTCTTGATTACACACATCACCGAAGGATGTGTATTCCAATACGTGTTGGCTGTGACCGGTCAGATACATTGTGCACAGGAGAGATTGTTTGGAGGGTATTATTACAAAATTAAAGAAATCAGTGTCTCAGAGCTTAAAAACTTGGGTTAATACCTTTCAGAACATGATAATAGTTTTTTTTCATATCTTTAACCCTGGGTTAGTGATTTGTAGCACTGGTGGATGGAATGCCTGGTCAGTTCTCCGTCCAGTCACGTAGCAACGACATTGAATGGCAATTTGTCCATCCCTTCAAATCATTGATGCTGTCTCAGTGACAAAGAAATTGAAAAATACAAATTTATCGGTCAGTGTGAGAGGGAAAAGATAAGCTACAAAATAATTGGTTTTATGGAGCAAGCACTCCTTGCTGTAATGCTCCTTGGACTTAAGGGTAGTCGTCTTCAAGTGATACTGGTGTAAACCTGAAGTGATGTCACTGAGTTAAATGAGAGGAAACTCCAAACCAGACTGGTGATACTTCCCCAACAAATTACTCCTATGAAGTTGGACAGGCTTCACTATAATACCAAAGGACTGCTCGGTAAATCATCAGCACTGCAGAATTTACACAGATTATCGGTGGCTGGATTGGCAGAAAACACTATGGGGAACACAGTGATGTTTGTGGTGGTGTGATACGAAGTTGATGATGGTTAGAACACAGTTCTACCCTCTGTTCGTTTTTTGCATTCCTAAAAGCTAGCTTGAAATGGAGGGGATTTCTTCTTAAAATTAATGTAACTTCTGATCAAGCCAGCGTGTGAGATCCAGCAGGATCCAGGAGTAATTTTGCAGTTGGCTGATGTGGAGTCTCCAGTCATCTCCGCTACCTGTGGCATTTCTGCTGTAAACATACGGTGAAGCAGCAAGAACACACAGTACATTCTCTCCTTCGTGCTGTGGTTTGGGCCACTCCTAGTGAAAACTCTGTGCCCCCGTTGCCTTAAATTACCAGGTTTTAGGGAGTTTTAGCCTAAAGTGAAGTTGCATCGGTGGAATAAACCACCTCAACCAAAGAGGGATGTCTCTGAGTATTTGAAAACAATTTTTGGAAACATTGTGCCTGTCCTAAAGTATGGGGGAGAGTATTCTGTGGGCTGAAGGGATCTGTTTGGCTACTTTCTTCTTCTGTGCAATGAATGAACTCAGAAATAGAACAGCGACATCTGGAAAATAAAGTCTGCAGTGAGGTCTCATTTCTTTTAATGTTTTAACTTAAGCATAACTGTTTTGGTACTCGTTGTCAGCAGCGCTTTGAATACGTTGTGGCTGTTGGCAAATGGACACAGGACCGTTACAGGCTGTTGGTTCAGCGCACCCCAAGAGCTCCTTGGAATATGGGGCTTCAATCTGTAACTGTGAAATTACCTTAAAAGTCATTATCTGTCCTCAATATGCATGTCTAGCTTTCTGAAAACTGTTTTCACCTTGACTAGAGACTGCGTCTTCTTTCACTTGGGTCAAAACCATTTAAGTGCCATACCAGGTATTGAGGTGGCCTCCTGTTCAGTCCCGTACCCAGCGTGGAGAAGGGTTTGGAACTGGCAGATGCCGGGATATCTCGTTGGTAGTGCGGGTTTGCCGTACCAGAGTGTGGTCGCGTTATTTGTAGAAGGCTGAGGGAAGCAAGTGAAAGACTTTCTTTAACCAAGTAATGGGTCATCTCTTCACTTCTGCAAAACTGAATCTGTGAAATTGCCATCGATCCAGTTGAGTGAATGAGTTTTGGACTCTCGACTCAAATCTCCTTCCTAGAAAAAGTAACTCTTCTAGCAAATCAGATTGCAAAATACTGCGGTGTCCTGGGCTGAGTAACCTGCTATTGGTTCTGAGTCATATCCTTTCCATTTGACCTTTTGATTACCTCAGATAAAAGTTTCCTTTTAAGCGATATCTGAGGATTAGACAGTTCAAAACTCTGCCTCCCAGGTGCCTTTTGGCTTCTTTCTGAGCTGGGGTGTGGAGGAAATTATAGCACGAGCTTTGAACTGCCACCGCCTTTGCTTCGTGTTGCAGCCTTAAAATTACTGTCATGTTTGTCCTTTTAATATTGTGATGTTGCAAGGTAGAGGCTGTTTCTATGGTTCTGATTTTCAGTTTTAACTCTGGTGTAAAGGATGCTTCCTCTTTCCCTTCCCACTTGGACTACGGTCATTTTGTATTTGGGACTGAAAATCCCTCTGTGTACCGAGCACGTCTGCCCTGCGTGTATCGTAAATGCTTTCCTAGTTTTTAACTGTGCTCTCTGTGGATTGTAGTTGCGGCGTGTCCCACAAATTGAGATCGCTAATCGTTTCCCGATGCGAGGCAGAAGAATTGGCATTTCTAGAGGTGCTTGCTCCTCAAGGTAATAGCATTCTGGAGCCCCTACTACAAGAAAGATATGGACGTGCTGGAACGTGTCCAGAGGAGGGCCACGAGGATGCCCGGAGGGCTGGAGCACCTCTCCTGTGAAGACAGACTGAGAGAGTTGGGGTTGTTCAGTCCGGAGAAGAGAAGGCTCCGAGGAGACCTTATTGCGGCCTACCAGTATCTCAAGGGGGCCTACAGGAGAGGTGGGGAGGGACGTTTAGGATGTCGGGTAATGGTAGGAGTAGGGGGAATGGATTAAAACTAGAGATGGGTCGATTCAGAATGGACGTTAGGAAGAAGTTCTTCACCATGAGGGTGGTGAGCCCCTGGCCCAGGTTGCCCAGAGAAGCTGTGGCTGCCCCATCCCTGGAGGGGTTCAAGGCCAGGTTGGACGGGGCTTGGAGCAACCTGGGCTGGTGGGAGGTGTCCCTGCCCAGGGCAGGGGGGTGGCACGAGATGATCTTTCAGGTCCCTTCCCACCCTGACAATTCTGTGATTCCTGCGAAGGCAGGAGCGACTCTAAATAATTTGCAGGCAGTTTTGTCTTTCGGAGTAATAGTCAGATGATGCTGCATACATGGAGCTTGGCGTTCGTCGTTTGCGTTTGCACTGAAAGTTGAAACTTCAACTAGGAAAGGGTTAAAAATACGTATTTTGTTTTACTTCTACCTTCAACTCTCCAGACTGGGCTCCCCGGTGCTGCTCAGTGGTGTCTCTGTGTGTCCTGTCCCTGCGCAAGGGAGTTTGGAGCATTTTGTTGTCTTCCCCAGCAGTTCTTACGTTTACAAGGAAAAAAAAAAAACCACCTTGTCGCCAGGTTACGCGTGTGCGATCCTTGCCTGACTTTCTTGCTGAATAGGTAAAAGAAAAAGCCTTTTCCCTGCTCTCTCTTTTGAGGCCAGGCCCAAGATCTTTGTAACCACCGGCGGCTCTTTGTCATTTACCATCAGCGTGTCACTCATCAAGCGCCATTTGTGTGAGCTCTGCTTTGTACCGTTTGTGCCATGTTTATAAATCAGGGTCGTCTTATGTTTTTGTACCGAAAGAAATTTGTAGCACTTTAGAATAAAGTTACTTTCAAATTCCATTTCTGTCGGGACCTGGAAGGAAACCTCTCACGAGAGCAGATCCTTTTGGCGTAACTGTGCGCGTCTCACCCGGAGCTGTGAACTCTCTCGATGCTCTTCAGTCTTAGGTCTGGTTTCCAGGCCCACTCGCACTGTAAAGATTTAATAAATAACCATGGGCCATGGTTAAATTGACCATTTTGTTGGGGAAGCGTTTGGGTTTGGTTTTTGTTAGGGTGTAAACTTTGTAAATAACTCCTTTACTGTCGGTAACTGCAGCAGCATCATCTTTGCAGTCTTTATTTGTAAAGTTGATGGTTGAATGTTAATATTCTGTTGAATTGTGCACTCTTGATTAATTGTAAACTTGATCTTAGCACACCAAATGATGATTTTTACTATGATTGCAATGTTTCTCCCCTGAAGGATTTCAGAGCTGCAACAGGACTGAAACCAACTTCTAGCAATAAAAAAAAAAAAAGCATTTAAAACCCGACTGCCTTTATATATATATATATATTCATATTTTGATTTATATTTTTTCTATCTGAGACCAAGATCAAAGCAGCAGCCACTTCTCATGTGCTTCTTATTTTCCACCCTGGACAGAATAACGTGCCGTATGACCGAAACGGAGAGGACGGAGCATGGGAGGTGTTGAGTGGAGGATACGGATCGCCGCAGACCTTGCCGGCGAGGTGAGCGCCCCAGGAAAGACCTCCGCTGGGCTCCAAATGCCTGAACTCAGCACATCAGCGGAGGCGTGAACTTAAAGTTGCTTACGCTAACGCGTAGGTACTTTGCACGGTGCCAGTCCGAGACATGCCTGGCTTTGTCCCAGACGGTATCGGTTCCCATTTGGAACAAGTATAACAAAAATAGAAACTTTCTCCCTGGTGCTCGTGCCAATTTGGCAGCCCCGGCTCTCGGCGCCATCCCAGCGCCTCCGGCTAGTGCTGGGCTTCCCGGCGCCAGGCTCCGGCAAGTTGCGTTTCCTGGTTAAAAATCCCCGCTTGTGGCATGCTGGCAAGCTAACCCGAACGCTGCAACCCCAAATAAATCCTGGAGATTAGAGCAGATGCAAAACTGGGGAGAGAGTGGGAGGACTGGGACTTGGATCAGTGCTCTCGAAGGAAGAGGTATGATTTTTATCATCAGAATCCTGCGCTGTGGCCAGCGTTGAGGGAAACCCTCGGCCGGTTCTGGATGTGCCAGTGGCACAGCCTGGGGGTCACTTTGCGCAGGGAGGAGTGTGTGTGTCAGAGCCTCTTTGGAGGAACCGGGGTCTCCGTGTGCAGGAGTCGGGAGAACACGGGCTGCGTTTGTCAGGCTCTGAAGCGCGGTTGACATCTGGGTTGCGGCACAAACTGGAACTCAGTTGGAAAAACACGAGTTTTTCTACTTTTCCAATGTATGTAAATAATCAAAACCACCTCGGCACACCAGTGTTTGAAATATGACTTGATCTTTATGGGAGGTAACAGGCTGATGTGTTAGCGAATGAAATTTTAAAGCGTGTGTGTGTGTATGAGCTTTTGCTTACGCTGTTTTGGGGAGAAAATCCCTTCCATCTGCCCTTGCCCTGCTGGGCTTGCAGGGCGCGGAGCCACGGCAGCCGCTGGAGTCACTGCCTCTGTGCGCCTCCGCCTCTCCCTCTCTGTCGCTAGAGCAAGGCGAGCAATCAATTTCTACGTATTTTTCAGCAGCAAGAAATGGAATCAGAGCGATTTCATGGGGGACGGCTGAAAGGGACAGTCTAGGACACAAGTTACGAGGAGCTGCTTCCAGAGCAGGGGGATTAATTGTTATTTTCTAATCGCGCTGTGCTCTCCTGCAGCCGTGATCGTGTGTCAGACCAGCAGGGATTGTTTCTAGAAAGACAGAAGAGCCTGGATCGGGGAGATCCAGGGCTGACGTGGCCAAGAGGGATCCCTGCAGCACAGATTCCCACTGGGATCTGCTCGGCTGCCACAGGCCAGAGCTCCGCGGGGGCAAGTTTAATTCTGGAGCAGAATTTGCATCTCTTGGAAGTTTGGTGCTGCTGCAGCCATCGGTGTTGCAGCCAGCGCGGGTGTTTCTGTGTTACGCTGCAGTTCTTGCAGTTCCGTTGGTGGTGGCAGACCCCTTGGCTGACGGTATCATTGACAACGCCGTCGCCCGTCTATGAGACGCGTTCCCCATTCTCCACAGGCGGGGTGTGATTTCGGGACCGGTGGCGGTGCCTTCAGAGCTGCGAACTTGCTCATACCAGTATTCCAGCAGCTCCGCCCTGCCTTGTCTCTCTCCAAAATCTGTAGCTAATTAACCCGAAACCCAAACCACATTCTTTCTATTTGGATGAATCATTCTGAGGCCATGGGCAATGACCAGCTTTATGCTAAACCTTCCTCTTTCATGTGGGTGAGACGCGGCTGATGGTTCCCATACGCGCATCTGAGATTCATCGGCAGCCAGATGCTTGAGGACAAACACGCACAGAGGATGTTGGCTCCGGAGCGTGCTCCGACAGTGGGAATGTGCTGCTTTTCTGCCTTTCCCTTTCCTCGCCCCCGTGACTCAAATCCGGTTTAATTTCTCATCCCAGCGATGGGGCCGGCGCGGGGCTCAGGCGTTGGGGGGGGTGCGGGGGCCTCTCCTCGTGCGGTGCCTACATTGTCTGCTGCTGCTGCGCCCCGGGGACGTGGCGGAGGATAAAAGCCAAACCCTCTTGGAGCTGGCAGTGCTGGCGTGTGACACAGGCGGTCCCTGGCTCTGGGACGGTGTCACACGCACGGGAGGCTCAGGCACAGCAGGGATGGCTTTGTTACGCGGCCCCGTGTGCGCAGGAGCATGAGAAACCCGCATGGAGCAGCACGATGGAGATGTGCTTCTCCCGGGTCAGCAGCAGCTGGTGCCATTGCACTGCGAGTTGCTGGACCTGAAGCTGTCCCAGGTGTGATATGCAAAATTTTCAGGGGATCTCAGGCAGGTAGAGGTGTAATGTCCTTTTTCCCTTCTAGAACAGTTGAAGTCATGGACAAAAATCACACTGTGTGTAGTTTGTGCTGTGTTTTCCCCGGCTGCCGTGGATTGTCATCGTAACAGCAGCGCCTGCTCCAGTTCCTGGCTAGACGTGTGTGAGTGTCCTGCGGGACACTTCAGTGATCCGTACCCAATCTTAGCCAGAAAAAGGGCAGTTCTCAGGTACTGCTGTGCTGGTTTTCTGCAGTTAACAGCACTGGCCAGCGAGTGGAGAAGGGAGAAAGGCTGTGCGCTGCCTTGGCGTTCTGGCAGCGGGGGCTGCTGAGCACAGTGCAGCCATAAACCTAAAAAGCAGTGGACTTCGCTTAAAATCAAGGCTGGTTGTCCATCTTCTGGCCAGGAGGGAGGCGGGTCCATCAGATGCGGTGTTTCCATGGCTGGGGTGGTTTTGCAGGCTCTGTGTGAGAGGAGGAACATCCCCTGGGAGAGGCGATGTCAGGCTGGGATTGCTTTGGCTTCGAGCCTGGCGCTGCCCGCGTGTGCTGCCGCTTCCAGCCGTGGCTGTGGGCTGGCGTCCAGCTCCGGCAGCGGGGCGCAGCCACGGAGCGGGGCTCGGGGCTGGGAGGAGACGCTTGGGTTTGAGTTACATTGAGATTCTAAATTAATTGTATTAATTCAGGAAAGTTTCTGTCCCGCTAACCAAATTAACCCCTAAACCGAATTCACCTGCGGCCCGGTTGGCCTAAATCTTTTGGCCCCGGCACTGAAGCGGTGATTTGGATGGACGCGTGGAAATGCCAAACCGGGAGAACAGGTCCGCGCGGTGCGCTGCTGGGAGGAGAAGGTGTCTGTTCTCCCCAGGGCTGCTCCCCGCGGGAGGAGCTGGAGCTGCAGGGACAACGCGGGGGGTTTCTGCCAGCTGAAGGAGGGTGAAGGCCATGAAACGCAGCTCTGGGTGTCTGTTGCCACTGCGGAGCAGCCGAGCCCCGCTGTGCTGGAAGTGCCGGTTTTCCCTGAGAGGTAGCAGTAGATATAAGTACAGTTTGAAACCGGGAAACAATTCACAGAGGCTCGCAAAGGCTTCAGCAGCAGGGCCGCTCGCTCCCCGAGCTCCAAACGCCCGGAGCGCGGCTCGGATAACATCCCAGCGCCAGGAGCGGGAAGCAGACGGAGCCCCGTGCTGCTGGGAGCCACTTTGTCCCTGGTGCAGAAGGCGGATGTGGCTGGGAGCCAACGCTTATTGCTTGGCAGCGTAAATAAAACAGCTGCTGCTCGAACGGCCCTGAATGAAACCTCTGCGCCTCCGACCTGCTGAGCAAAGTCAGACTTTGTCCAGCCCTCAGGAATAGCTGTAGATAGAATAAAGGTGAAGCAGCTCTGGGCTCGCTAACAGGGGTGGGGATGATTTCTGCTGGCTCCTCATCCCACTGTGTCCTGTGCCGTCACTGTCCCCTGGGCTGTGGGCGCAGTGTCCTTGCCTGCCTCCTCTCCCGGCCGAGCTGGGAGCTGCTGGATGGTTGGACTGGATGATCTGAAAGGTCTTTTCCAACCTAAATGATTCTATGATTCTATGCTGCTGCTGCCCGCGGTGCTCCAGGCTGGGGGCTCCTCTCCCTGCCGCCCCCTGGGCTCGGCAAGCGCTGGAGGGGCAGCGCAGCGAGGGGAGAGGGAGAAAGCCCAGCCTGGGGGCTGAACGTGGCGGAGGCATCAGAAAACATCAGAGGTGTCAGAGAGTTGGGGGGGTTCAGCCTGGAGAAGAGAAGGCTCCGGGGAGACCTTGGAGCCCCTTCCAGTCCCTCAAGGGGCTCCAGGAAAGCTGGGGAGGGACTCTGGGTCAGGGAGGGGAGCCATGGGACGAGGGGGAAGGGTTTGACACTGAAAGAGGGGAGATTGAGCTGAGATCTGAGCCATAAATTCTTTGCTGTGAGGGGGGTGAGCCCCTGGCCCAGGTTGCCCAGAGAAGCTGTGGCTGCCCCATCCCTGGAGGGGTTCAAGGCCAGGTTGGACGGGGCTTGGAGCAACCTGGGCTGGTGGGAGGTGTCCCTGCCCAGGGCAGGGGGTGGCACTGGGTGGGCTTTAAGGTCCCTTCCAACCCAAACCAGTCTGTGATTCCATGAAAACAGGATGGAAATGAAGCCAGTTTATCTGCTTCAGCCAGCAGGGCAGCTTGCTTCCTTCCAGTCTTGCCAGTTCTTGCCTCCACTAGTAGCTAGGAAGGGTTCTGACATTGATTTATTTAACTCTGAAATTGAATAATGGATCACACCCAAACCATGCTTCTGTGGTGAGACAGTCGGTTGCACCTTCGATGCCTGTTTCCTCTGACCGTGCCGAATCCTGTCTCATTCCTCCCACCCTTAACAGAGCTGTTCCTTCCCCCCATTGCCCCCACCAGCGGCCGGGCCCGGAGCTCGCAGCCCTCGGGGAGAGAACCGTCCACGCTTTCCTCCATTCTTTTTGGCAGTGAGGAAACCCAGCTCCGCAGAGGATGACCAGGTAAGGGCAGAGAACAGCTCAATTTTCACCGTTTTAAACAGATTTGCGTGTCCTTCAAAGCTGGAAGGCAGTACAGAACCTTTCCCAGGACTTTGCCAAGTCCTGTGCTACAAAGACACAGGAAGATCTGAGCCCTCTCCGGCTGATGAGGGTTTGGACTCTTAAGCAGGGGATGCTCTTCTGCTCTTCACTATTTTGCTAAGTGTTATCTCAAGTGTGGGCTGGGAAAACTTGCAGCTTAAAGCACACAGAACAGGCAAGGGACACGGTGGATTTTGTTCAGATTTATTGAAGCAGCTCCAGGCCGAGTAATAAACACACACAACTGCTGTATAAAAAAAATAATAATAAATGTACAGAACCAGTCCGTGGGCAAAGTACTGTCACATGTTGAGACATTTCAGGCAACTGCCTCTGGCGCTGCCCACATTCCAGGTCACAGCAGACAGCAGCGCGCTCCATAGCCTGCTGCCAGTTTCTTAGGAGCTTCTAGTAAATAGCACTTAAACCAAAATATTAAATGAAAGAAGTAAAAAATATTCCTCTGGTTCCCACTCTGAGATCACACGAGTTAGGAGAAAACTTGGAAACCTTTTGCCGTCTCAAGGGACAGCACAAGCTGCCAGCCCAAGGAGGTCCCTCCGTGCTTGTCCCCTCCCTGGTCCAAGCGAGGGGGATTTACGGAAGCGGTACGAAGCCGGAGCTGCGTTGCCGTCCTGCTGCCGCTCGCGAGCTCCAGGCAGGGGCTGGCGTCCGGGAGAGCTCACAGACCTGCGGGGCAGGAGGCGGCGTTGCTACTGCCCGCGTCTTCTCTCTGGATCCTCGGTGAAGGGAGACACAGGCAAAATCAGGTGTGCGGCCTGTAATGCAGGAGAAAGTATTGTGAGCCCAGCGTGCAGCAAACCCGAGAACGCTCCCCAGGCCTCAGAACCCCAAACGCTGCTCTCCTGGAGTGACGGCTGCTTATTTCCCTCTACAGCCTGGAACTTTCTATAGGTATCGCGGGATATTTTATCACAAGGTCACTGGGGTAGTACATCTTTTGCAAGGGGAAAACAAAAAAAACCTGCAGGGATCTGTGATTCACTGCCATCTTTTCTGCCAAAAGCCTTTAGAAAGGTTTAATTCCAGTTGCAAATTTTTAAAAAGCTAATGGCTGTGTAGCAGGAAAGAAATGGCATGAAAGGGACACCAGAGAATAATTAGAAGCGGAGAAACCCTGTGTTTATATGTAGCCAGGGTCTGTCTCACAAATGCAGTTACCAACCACTCTGGGACTAAATCCCAGCCATAATCTTGTTCTGGCACCAGCTCACAGCCCTCGCGTCCCACAAGACATCTGGGTGCCACCAGCAGATTACCCGTGGCACCAGGAGGAGGCGGCTGTGCTAAAAGCAGCAGCCAGTTCCCCCCTGGCACCGCGCCGTCTCCCCCAGCCCCTTCGCATAACCCTCGACTCCGTGAGCCTTCTGTACCAGGGACGACACCCAATCCTCCTCGCGGAGAGCATTCCCCAAAATCTTTGCATAGGCCAAGACTCAGTGGAAGGGCTTAGGATGCCAGGTTAAGCATCTTGTTATTTATACTAATCTTCTCCCCGCAGCATTTCAGCACCGAGAGAGACGTTCTCTCTCCTGCAGGGTTTTAGATCCCAAACTACCAGTCTGGAAGCACGTTTCTGGAGCCGATGTTTGCAGGAGGCTCTAGGACAACTGCAGTCCGGATCCACGTGCGTCAGCACCTCAAGGTTTAACCCTTGTGCAGCAGAAGGTTACATAGAAGAGCTCTGGGTTGATCCGTGACTATTTACCTTCTTTGTCACACCGTGACTCAGGCAGACAGGTACTTCCAGGTGCTGACGAAGGCGGTGGGGATGAGGGAATAAGGCACCGTCGTGACGCTGCTCCAGGTGTCGGATGATGGGTCGTAACAGTCCAGTGTTTTGCAGCGCTGAGCCCCGCAGTAGCCTCCCACCACGTACAGTCTGTTGCCCGACGTGACAGCACGGCAGCTGATGCGCTTCGCGGTGACGTCCCCAAATTTGGACCACTGGTAGGTGTCACTGTGGAAACGGTAAGCGGAGCTGGCGGAGAATTCCGTGTCCCCCCCGATGACGATGATGTGGCTGCCCACCACGGCGGCGGCCGTGTACCGCCAGGGCTGGGGGCAGCTGGCGGGCACCGTCCAGCGGTTCTGGCAGGGATCGAAGCACTGCACCTTGGGCAGCTTCTCCTGGTTGGCGCTGGTGCCGCCGAAAACAAACAGCTTCATCTTGGCTCCCACCACGGCGGCGTTGCTCACGCCTTCTCGAAGAGGGGCCACCAAGGACCATTTGTCCAGCTGCGGGTCGTAATGTTCGACTTGCTTGAGAGAGACGGAGGGAGAGGCCGGGAAGGCACCGCTCACTGCTGTGTGACCCCCCACCACGTACAGACAGTGGTCCAGCTCAGCGGAGCCATGGCCAAACCGCGCCACCAGCATAGGAGCGGCTTTTGCCCACTCGTCGTGGAGGGTGTCGTAAACCCAGACGTCTTTGGAAGCGCCGTTCTCGGAGCCTTTGCCGCCGGTGATGTACACTTTGCAGCCGATGGCGCAGGCACTACACTCTTTACGAGGGCTTGGGATGTCGGCACGAGGAATGATCTCGCGGGTTTTATGATCCAGCATATAAATCTTGTCGCACATGAAGGTCTGGCCCCCCAGCAGCAGCAAGGCCTGGCTGACCTTGCGGGGTCGGGCGCAGCACCCCGTCACCAGGCCGTCGTTTTGCAGGATCTTCATTTTGCATCGTACGGCGTCAGCCACGATCTCCTCCCCCAGCTTGTGGCTGGTCACCAGCTTCTCGCAGGCCACTTGCTTCCGCAGGTAGGACTCGGGCAGAAGGGCCAGGCGGACGGAGCGCAGCAGCTCTGGCAGAACTTCATGGCGTCGGGGCAAATCGTACCGGATCCAACCTATAACAGCTTCGTAGACCAGCGTCTCGTCCTCGACCTCCAGCTCTTCGCTCTCCACCAGCTCCAGCAGCTTGTCTTTGGGCAGGCGGAGGAAGTCCTCGGTCTTGCAGAGCGAGGTGAAGTTGGCCAACGCCATCCTCCAGGAGAGCTCCAGCAGCCGCTCGCAGCAGTGGGCGTCCGACAGCAGCAGCATGTTCAAGCAGTTCCCAGGATAGAGATTCTTCTCCAGAAAGTCGGCTGAAGCATCCCGAATGTCCTGAAACTGCAGCATGTCCCCGGCCTCCAGCAAGGACTCCGCGTTCTCCTCGTTAATCAGCACCCGGGCGGAGTAGGCGTAGTCCAGCAGCAGCTCCAGCACCTCGGGGTGGAGGGAGTCGTGGAAGTTGACTTCAGCGTCTCTGCTCTCTTTCAGGCCCCCGCTGAACATCGCGTCGAAGTAGCGGCTGCAGGAGGCCAGGACGGCCCGGTGGCAGTGGAAGGCCTGGTTGCCCGCCCGCAGCACCACGTCGGTGAAGAGGTGCCGCTTGCGGAGCAGGTTGAGGTGGGTGAGGAGGCTGTCGGCGTGGCCCGGTTTGTGAAAGAGGTGGATGTTCATGGAGCCGGAGCTTGAGCGGGATTTCCGGTTCTCGTGGCTGCTGACGGACATGGTGGAGAAGCTGCTCTGCAAGGGAAAAACCGGAGAGTCAGCGGGGAAAGCGGGAGGGCCAAACAGCCGTTCTTGGGTTGCCCCAGCGACGTGGGACCTGCCAGCACGGCCGGGGGTGCGTGACACCCCGCCGCGCCANNAGCCACCGGCACCGGCGGGGGTGCAGCTGGGGCCGCCCCGGAGGGCTGCAGCGGGAGCACGACGGTGGGAGCGCGGAGCCCGGCCGGTAAGCGGAGCTCGGAGCGGGCGTCCCGCAGCGGCGGGGCTCGCCCAGCCCAGACCGGGACACCGGGCGGTCCCGCACCGAACGCCGGTGAGTGGCACGGCCCCGCGTAGCGCCGGGGAAGGGGGAAGATGTGCGGTTCCGGTGCTGCCCGCCCCGCGGTCCCGCAGCCCCGCACTTGCCCGTGGCTCGCTCCGCTGCCGCCGCGCTC
>VYZM01021346.1:710477-724549 GCA_013398915.1 Dromas ardeola
GGCCCCGCCCCCTCCCCGCCGCAGCAGCCAATCAGCGGCCGCAGCGCCCTCCGCTCGCGCTTTGTGAATGGGAGCCGGGGGCCGGGCGCGCGCATGCGCCGCCCATTAACCCCTGCCCGCCCGGCGGCGCCGTGGCCGCACCCGGCCGTAAACGGGCCGTAAAAACCGGAGTCGGGGCTCTGAGCCGGAGCCAGCAGCTCAGCCGGCAACAGCCTTGCTGACAAAGGCAGGGCACGGCCGGAACAAACCGTCCCTGCTCAGCAAATGTGTCCCTGCACGGGGCAAAGCAGGAGCTGAGCTGGGCTGGGCTGGGCTGGCGGCCGCAGTGGAAAAAAGGAAAAAAACCCACAGGTTTTGGGAAAAGCGGGTCTGTCCGAGCAAGACCTTGTGCCCAAAACGGGCGAGTGCTGCCCTGGGCAGTCGGCAGCAGCCACCACAGGTGCTTAAATATTCTGTGTCAGTGGGAACCAAAACCACTCGACAGAAAATACGAGTTTCAGAAATTTCTGAATTTCCGTTACTTTGCTTTATCTTTGCATGTTTCCGTTCGTCCTGCACTTCACTGGCTGCAACTTAAAAATCTCTCTGAAGGAGCAGCAGTGGATGAAGCAAACGTGCTTAGGCCAGTTTACCACATCCTTTCTCTACACGAAAATTAAAAGCGTGTTTGGTTTCACTAATTTGGCATCAGAGGTGCACGTATTTGGATTTTTCTTAACGAGTTTAAGAATACAAAGAGAGAGAAACTGATTTCTTATTAAAAAACACTAAACTTCAGCAGGAGTCACTGCAGCTGGTGCCAGGACAGGGCAGTAGCTACAGCAGCAGGATGCGGGTGCTTCGCCTGCTTGGGCATAAGACCTGTGATGTGACTAGAGAAAAAAAACAGAGTCTCTTCCAGACTAACACCTGCCTACACTCCGAGTTGTACCAAAACCTGCAAATCTGACCCCAAATTCTGAGCACAGCCAGGAAGGCGTCCTCTGTGGCACTTGGTAGGGTGAAGGTCCAGATAAACAGCAAGGACAGGGCGCAGGATAAAGAGTATCGCTCTGCTCTTTGAACGCAGGCAGGAGATAGTTTAATGTGTCCGTGCCAAATACAACAACGAAAAAAAGCTCAAACCTCCTGGAAATGGGGTCCCTGCCGTACTGCGTTGCAGACAGCACCAGCGCTACGCAGACTAAGCAGAACTGTTTTCAAAAGATGCATTTCCATGACAGTTAGTCAGGTGCTCTGAATTATTTCGGGAGAAGGACAGCTAGTAACAGATGGGGAGCTGTAGCCAACGCAGCAGAAACATTTTCTGTCGCCTAGGCACTCTTTGGAGCTTTCTAGAACCAGATAAAGAACATTTGCCCAGTTATCGGAAGCAACGATCACTCAAGGCCACCTTTGAAGCGTTCGTCTCGTTTATTATTGGCACCGCCTAGAAACAGAACTGTAAAACTCGTCTTGGCATTGCTTTGATTGGTGCTTTGAAAGGTGATTAAGAAATTTGCTGGGTTTTTTTTTAAAAAAAAAACAAAAACAAACCACAACAGCCCGTTGGCTGCTGCCAGAGCCTGGTGGAAGAGCTCCACCCGGTGGCACTCTGTAAAGGCACAGCTGGAGGCTCAGTGCAGCTTCTGGTTTAACCGGAGTCTCAACTTCCAGTATTTCTCCTTAAATGAGTAATACAGAGCAGAAGAAAGCTTCGCGAGGCACTGCTTACAGCTGCTGCTTCTTTCTAAAGAAACACAACCGTCGCAAACAAAATAACCCAACAACCTCCCTCAGCTGCTTGCTCCTGTTTGCGCTTGGGGCATCTGCTCTGGGCTCAAACACCAAAACATCTGATGGAGAAACTTCCACGATTCCTGGGTCAGCGGAGGCACCAAGCGCTGAGCCTGGAGCTGGAACTCGCAGGATCCATCCCTTGGAAGTTTTGCGCGACAGAACCGTGGCCGTCCCTCTGCCCTAACACTGGCTTTGTGCGCTTTTAAGTGACAGCGAAGACTGGAGGGTTGCATTTGTCTTTTGGGACATAGGAAGGAAGGATGGAAGTGACTTTTTTCCCTTCTATTTTACCAGTCCTAGGAGATTTCTTGACTTTCAGAGGATTTGCCTGAAATATTTCTCTGAGTGATAAAAATTGTTAACCGCAAACAATCCTCTCTGTAATAGACATCTTGACTACAGTCCCAATTACAGGATGCGTGGAATCACAGTCATCGACACCAGAAAGTTAAAATACACCCTGCCTCACTAAAGGCATTTTTACCATGTAAAAAATGGGCTCCTGAAGCTTAATTATGGTTTACACAGCTTCAGAATTTCCTCCTCTAGATGCTTGGTAGATACCAATCAGGGAAGATACGGTCCCCAGGAGACCTACTAGCCATGGAGGAAAGCGTCCAGCCCAAAGGAAGCCTGGAGGCAGCCAGTGGATTGCGTTGGAGAGATCTGCCATGTCTGTGAGGATGCTCAAAACTTCAGCCTTCACTTGGGCTTTCATTTCCTTCTGACTCAGAGGCGAAGACGTAGTGCTGGAAGCAAGTGTAATATTATTGATGGCCCATAATGTAATAATAATTAGCGATAGCTCACAAATGGGAACAGATATGTTTGGGTTAAAACAGCTGTATAGCCAAGGAGGGAAATCATACCCCTTGTGATGCCTCAGCTTTCTTCTTAACTGGAACAAGATTCTCAGGGATCTGAAAAGAACAGAGTCATTTCTCCTATAGCATGGAAGAAGAGGTTTTTTTCTCTAGCATTAACCCTTCTGCAGCCGAGAGGGGCTTCATTTTAGCCTGATTACAGGGAACACGGCTCATTCCCTGACCCGCCTGCAGCCCCCCAGCCAGCCTTACCGCAGGATGCCCAGGAGCAGGGAGAAGGCCCAGAGCGCCGTGCTCAGAGTCCACCACTTCTGAGAGCCGATGCGGAGGACGCCAGCGTCAGCCGCCCAGGCGACGTGCTCGCAGGGGTAGTAGAGCTGGTTGGCCAGGTTGCAGAGCACCGACAGCCCCCGCACCAGGCCGTCCTCATCCTGCGGGGCGCACGGGGGGACACGCCTTGGCACCTGCGGCGTGGCCGGGGAGCCTGTTGCTGCACCCCGTGCCCCGCGCTCACCTTGGGGCCCAGCCCGTAGCTGCAGCTGTAGCTGAGCATGGCGAAGTCGTCGAAGAGGCGCAGGGCCGTGCGGCAGGCGTTCAGCTGGGCCGACAGGGCCAGGAGGCTCCCGGGCAGCCCTGACGGCGGGGCCTGCGGCCCGGCCAGCGCCCCGCCCGCCAGCTGACAGCCATAGCAGAGCGCACGGACCTGCAGAGGCACAGCCCGGTGAGGGCCCGGCCGCACGGGGCCGGGCAGGGCCCCACCGGACCGTCCCCGCCACTCACCACCCGGTCGCGGCCGCGGTAGGTCTCCAGCGCGGCGACCAGGCCGCTGAGCGCGCCCGCCGCCATAGCAACGCTACCGGGCGCGTGACGTCACGGCGCTTACGGCGCGCCTCGCTCTGGCGCGGGGCACGCCGGGAAGGTGGCGGAGCCGTCGCCATGGCGACGCGGCCTAGCGGCTGCTGAAGCCCAAGCGAAGCCTCCCGCCTGCTCGGCCATGGCGGCCAGCGCGGTGCCGGCCATCCCGGCCCCCCTCACGGGCATTCCCTTCCTGAAGGCGTCCCACGTTCAGCTGGGGGCTGAGCGCTGGGCGCCGGGAAGCGCCCGTCAGCCATTTTCTCACGCCCAGTTCCCCCCTTTCTGGGGGGTTCACAGGCCGCCGCCGGCCCCGCCGCCCTGCAGCGGGCGGGTGCTGAGCCCGAGGGGGGGCGGCGGCGGGGGAACCTGCTCGGAAACTCGCCTGGCGTTTCCAGAGAGGCCCTTGCATCCGGTGGCCCCGTTTGTTCCCCTGGAGTCGTATGTCCGCATGCACACAGACCCCCGCATCCGTGTCCTCACCTCGGAGACGAGGGAGAGCTTCCCCTGTCCCCGCCTCCCCCTTCAGAGATCTCCCACGGCCAAGAAATGGAAGGATAACGTTCCTTGTGGAGACAGGGAGAAAATAAGGCTCCCTCCATCCGTCTACACCGTCTCGTACCCAGCGCACGAGAGCCAGCCCGCTGCCAGGCCGTGGCAGTCGCCCAGGGGTGAGCTGCGTGACGGACCCGTCTATCCCCAGCAGACCTTCCCCGCAGTCCTCAGCGCTGCGCAGGCACCAGGGGTTTCGGTGGCTCAGCTCAGAGCCATGCTGCGAGCAATTAAAGCCGTTAGAACTATTTGGATGTTTCACTTTCTCTTTTTATAGCCGAGTAAACCTGATGCTCATAGAACAGGTTAATAGCACTAACCAGAGCCACTCGCCAGCCCAGCTTTTGCTGCGCAGCCTTTCCAGCTGTCTTCTTCAGTTACTGCATCCTCAGATGCTGCAGTTTTTGCACTAGAGCTGCATCCCTTCTGATGCCACCACACCCATGTTCTGCGGTGTTGCAGCCCACCTTACTGCAATCTGGCGTTACTTGCTTTGCCGTTTCATTGCACAAAATGGATTCAGGAGTACTAAAATGCCAAAAGAGCAGCTGCCTTGAGATTTCAGCCCATTAATATTTCCTTACAAGGGTAAATAAAGCATATTCAGAAATAACACCATTCATTTCCCCCCTGGCTGTTTGGCAGGATGTGTTCCCATGATTAAAGGGGATGGACGGTCCTATTACGACACTTCTTATCAAGCACAGTTTAAGGGTGAACGGAGTCCACCTGCAAAGCCAAGTGAAAAGGTAACAGCATGATTTTTGGGAGGACCAGGACACGGTTAAAGGGCAGCACATTCCCATGTTGAATTCTGGCCTGAAAGGGGTGGGATCTGTACAAGTGAAAACTGGATGGATGGAAAGATAGAGAGGGGAAACAAAGGGATTATGCTTTAAGTGGCTGTTCCGTAGCTCTCTTGGCTTCCCTTCAGCACGTGTCTCGTATTAAATTTGGGGATCCTGGAAGCAGTGGATCTTTGAGCGAGCAGAAACACGCCTACAGTGCCCCAGAGAAGAGAACACACAGGTATCAGCAGGAGAACCAGACGGACATCCCCAGGAACGGCTCTTTCCGATGAACATTGCTCGTTAAGCAGCTCATATCCGGTGTCTTGCAGAGCCTATGACAAGGAATGTGCTGCCTCCCAGATCCACCACACGAGCCTGCAGCTGGGGGACGGTCGCACCAGATTCTCCACCTCGACGTCAGAGCTCTTCCCGGTGCACAGTCGAGGTAGGGTAAGTCTGTGACACACAGGCAGCGTGTACAGACCACTACTGAGGTTTATGACAAGCTGAACGGTACGCTTTATCGCTTGGTTTGAGTGATATAATTACAGATAATGACACAATGCATTCATATAATATGTATATAATTTTATATTTTTAATGTTTTATAGTTTTTATGTATTCAGCATCGGTGTTGTCACTGTGAGGCTCTGTTTCATCCTCCCTCCACTTCCCTGGCAGGTTAAATAGCTGTATTCATTCCTGTGTTCTATTGCATGAGGAGAAGCTGCTGTAGCTATAAATTGTTCAGAGACTGGAGTGCTCTGACATCGTTCACTCTCACTTTTACCAGAGCCTGTAACTATTGTCCGTCCAAACAAATATGCTTCATCCATCCCCAGAGGTGATGAAGACCCTGAGAGAAATCAAGCATTGGCAAGAACTACTACTACACAGCTCTCCTACCCAGAGGTCTGTTCCCAGCTTTGCTGTGCGGGTGTTTCTCTGGTAGAGACCCTCTCTTTTTTGATGTACACTACTCTGGCACCTAAAGGTGATGCTGTCGCCCCTTCTCCCCTCCCTGTTCTGGGCTCTGCAGGGTGTAACGTGCAGTTCGGCGCCTTTCCCAGATACCGCCTGTTAAAGCAGCTCTTGTGTTCTCCAGACTGACAGGTGGAACCTCGCACCGAAGCCTGACTTGCTGAAGCATCGAAGCAAAGTCTGCTTGGGAGATGAGCGTTCAGCCTCCCGTTTCTTCAGCACAACGCAGCAGGCAGACTATCAGCCGCCCCGACAGAGCCAGAGGCCGATGGCAGACAGCAGGAGCCACCGTGAGAGCCACATCCCCTTCAACTACCACGGTAAGGCCACTTTTCTCAGACTCGTGGTGCTAGATGAAGCCTGCTGAGGTTCTCCTAGCTCTGTGCAAGGGACAGCAATGCCTGGTGCTCTGGGAAAGGAGGCAGCCCAGACACCTCGTTGGAGGTGGCAGGAAAGCACTGGTGCAGCTTAAGTGCCTTTAGTAAAACGAGGCTGCTACCCCAGAACCAGGCAGGACAGCCGTGCTCAGCCCCAAGCCTGCTGCTGCCGGTTCTCGCAGCGCCTGCTGATCTCGGGCACTTTCACTTCCCCAAATGACATCTCACTTATCAGCCATTTTGGTGCCTGTGCCAGCCATAGGCACTCACTGCCATCGTACAGCAATGTTGAGCATGTTCAGGTGATGTGAGTGATTTCTGGGACATGAACCAGTGCCTTGATCTTTCTCCCTTGCTACATTTCTTTTTAGAAGTTGTTTTGCGCTTGTATTTGGGAGGAAGGAGAGGATTTTGATCAAAAGCTGGGCTTATGCAACCTCAGGAAGGGATGTGGTTAGAGCTGGTCATGGAAGGCATTAAGAAAATCCTCCTCTGACGTTGCCTCCTGTTTCCGATGGCCAGTGCTCTGCAGCTGAGAGAGAGGTCCCTTCATGCCATGTATCTGTTTTTAAGCCATTTGTTTTACTAAATGTGGAACAGATCACAGTTGAATTGACCTTTTCCTTGGCCCCAAACTTGCGGAGCAGCTCCGTAACTAGCATATGGAGTGATATTCCTATAAATTCCATGTGAATTTCTTCATTTACCTCCTCACCCTGAGAATTGTTTTCTGTCTGGGCAAAGGTTTTCAGCACAGTGCTGACGGCAAAGCCTGCCTTTTCCTCTCGTTAATGGAAATGCATGCAGATCTGTGACTGCAAGTCAAACTGCAAAGCTTTTCTGCTGTTGCCTCCTAATTTACTGGCTTGAATTTACTTTTTATTTCAATTCCATCTGTCAGCAGATGAAAGTTCTGTCACAGCCACGCAGGCCATGCTGGTCCCACACAGACAGCAGAAACAACGACTCTCCGAAGACAAGTTACAGCAGGTACAGCCTTAATAGGCTTGGATTTACCACGGGGCGGCGTGGGGAAGCGGGATTATACCAAGCGAAGCTGTAGCCTCCCCAGTAACATCATCAGATTTGGTGTGTGCTCTTGAGACACTTGAGATGGGACAGCCACGCATCAAATCCCGTCTGTCTCCAGTCTCAAGTAAATGCTCTGTGGGGAGCAGAGTCCTAGCTGAGAAACATCTTTGAAGGGGGAGGAAGGACGAGCAACAAAGTCCCTAAATTGGAGGGAGGGGGAAGGTGGTTCCGGTCCCCCACAGAGGATCAGAGGAGGAAAACTGGCATGGCTAGAGGCGTCCAGCCAGGGTAAACGTCTCTCTGCACCACCAGCAGAGAAGACTGCATCTGCCAGAGAGAGAGGATGCAGGCAGGCACAGACTGCAGCTGCCCAAGGGGGGTGACCCCTCAGGTAGCAACGCGGGGCTCAGATGTAGGGGCTGCCAGGTTCCACCTGCCTCTTCCCCAGCCCCGTGCCCATCTGCTGAAAGCTTTTCTCTCTCCTCAGATCAAATGCTCACACCTGGAGCTACCCTGGAGGGCGCAGGACCTCTTCAGGACTGAGCAGAAAGATGCATTCATGCCCAAGTCCAGAGGCCCAGCAGAAATCCCAAAGGCAAACTCCCAAGTGAGCTGCGTGCCCCTGGGGACCCTGAAAGGATACGGTCCCCAGAGGAAGGTGCTCTTTGCACCATGATCTTCTCCCTTCTTCGGTGACCACCCAGAACTTGCTGCACTGTGGACTGCGTACACGTCGCATTACCTGTTAGCTGTCCTGATGCCCTGCTCTTGGCCTGCCTGTGTGTTATTACAGGGAACGTTTATTTCACAAGTTGAAAGAGGACACAAGAAGGTGTTGTGACAGCCAGAATAAACACAGGGAGATTGGCCCAAAGACACGGGTGACATCTCTTTGGATTGCGAGACCCACTGAGTGCCTCTAGGCAAGCGCTGGGGCAGGAGGAAGCAGGTGGGGTAGGGGGAAGCAAGAGATCAGAAGCAAAGTGAGAGGCACTGTCAGGGCTGTGTGTGGGCTGGAATATTCCCTTATTATCTGTTTGTGGTTTGGTGTCAAGGCCTGAAACCAAAGGTCAGTGAACAGTCGGGCAGAGAGGTGGCCCTCCCCAGCTTATGATGAGTGGGCTGTTTTCCTAGAGGTGAGCCGTGTATTTTTGTTGAATTGGTAACTCACGTGGGCTTCCTGAATGCTGAGCTTGCACCAATTCTGTTTGGGATACAGGTAATTTAAAGAGGGTAATTTAAAGTGCTGGCCAGTCAGCCCCTTCCCTTGGGAGGCCGCGCGAGCAGGGCCAGCTGCTGCCATCTCACAGCTGCCACTTCACAAGCTCTTCTCAGCCTTTTGATGCAGATGGGCTTGATTCACGCGTGCCATGAGCCAGCACCAAAGCATTCGAGCACGGGTTACTAAATCATTTCCAATTGCTGCAGTTTGTGTGGGAGCAGCGGCTGTGCCCACGATCCCCCTGTGCTTTCCTCCTGGGATTTGACTCTACATGCCTCGGGAAAGGGACAGTCTTTGCTCCACGTGTACTTCAAAGAAGCCGCGTACTCAAGTCTTGCAAATGCACACAGGCACCTCACATCAGTGTTTTACACCGGTTTGTTGCAAACACCTTGATTCAAACATCTAGATCACATCATTTGGGGTAGTAACAGGGACTTGCATCTGCTACCAGTCTGCCCCATTACTTTTATGTGACCCTGAGGGGGCATTGCCACCCGTGCTACCACAGAAACAGCCACGGTTCACTGGGAATAAATGGTGAACATCACCCTTCTGGTGGAACCAGCTGGGAGGACCCTGTGGTTATTTGCTTTCTTTTTCGTGTGGATTTTGATGCAACTTGAGACACAGAAAGTAAAACTGGCTTTTGCGGTAAGGGTCTTTGTTTTCTAAACTCCTCTCCCACCCCTTCCAGCAATGCCCCAGGAATGTTTGATCCAGGAAGGCCAAACAGCCTTTCTTTGATTCCCCCAGCGACGTGAAGTCTGCCAGCACGGCTGGTGGTGCGTGACACCCCACCCTGCCAACAGAGCCACCAGCACGTACCAGTTGCACGTCGACAGTGTCTGTGACTCAGAGATAAGATGAAACCACGTTATTTCTTGACGGGTTTAAAAAGACGTCACTCGCCTCTGCGGCCCCATCCTCGACACAGCATCAGCCTCACACACATGAGGTCAACGCCAAAGGGTCACTGCAAAACAGGGGCTCGGTCCAACCCTGGGGAAGATTAGGCCTGCAGGGCTGGGCCAGTTTGGGGCAGGGATAAATTCGGGGATCTCGGTGTAGCCTTTGGTCTTTCCTCCCTTCCCTGGAAGGCTGCAGAGCTGCTTGTCCCTCTCGCCTCAGCCCAGGTGGGCACCAGCCTCCTGGAGCTGCCGGAGAAGCGGTGCCAGCAGCGATGCAGCCCCTGGGGCGCCTGCGGAGCTTGGCGGTGGAGCTGGAGGACGGGCGAGTGTGGGGCGCCTACGGCAGCGGGGAGCTGCTGCACGGCCGGGTGCAGCTGGAGCTACGCGGCGCTCTGCGGCTGCGGGCGCTGGAGGTGTGCGCTCGCGGACGCGCCGCCGTGCACTGGCTGGAGAGCCGCAGCGTGGGGCTCAACACCATCTACCGTGACTACACAGCCTACCAGACCTTCCTGTACCGCCGCTGCCAGCTCATCCCCGGTAAGGCTGGGGCACAGGAGGGGGTTCTCTGCTCCAGGGCGTTGGGTTGGGACCCCCTCGGGCTGCAGGCATCCCCTCCGGGGGGACCTCTGCCCTGGGAGGTGCTTACCGACCCAAGCAGGGTTGTCCCTCTGGGACACCCTCTCACCGTTGCCAAGGGTTTCTCTGCTGCTGGTTTCTAGGAGGCTGCCTGCAAACTCGGGGCTGGTGAGCACGAAAGGGTTGTGGCTTTTGTTCTGTTTGCACGGGGAAGTGCAAATAGAAGTGTCTGTTCACAAGTGCGGAAAGAGCACTTAGTATTTCAGTAAATATTTGTTTTCAGTTTCCTGATGCTGGCACCGCATGCCCAGCTGGCACGTTGCTTAGATCTACTGCAAGAGGACAGGCCGCTTGAATTCTTTGTGTGGTTGAGATGAAATGATCCAGAGCCGAGGGATATGGAACATCTCAGCTGTCCATCCGCTCATTAACTCTGTCTTTTCTTAGGAAAGCGCATGTCTTTTATCCTCCCCTCCAACGATAGTGTTATAGTCATGGCTCTGTGGCTTTTTCTCCCCCTTTCCCTGCTCCTGGTGGCCTTGTTATTGCCTGTGACACCGAGCTATGTGCTGCCCAGCCCCGGAGGTGGCCGTAGGACTTCGCTCACGCTGAGGGCATTTAATTGTGTCAGTGGCCAAGTGCGACCTAGAAAGCTGCGCCAGCCCTAGCTGGCAAATGCAGAGGTTGCAGGAGGGAACTGGAGTGATGGAACGGGAATGTGAGCTGCCTTCCTGGAGGTGTCCGTGTCTCTGGACTGCACGGGGGGTCATATTCTCTATTTCTGGGTGACTGTACCTTGCCATCTGCTCCAAACACCTACGTTACTCTGGAGTTTCTTTCGGCAGTGGCTCTCCTGTGCTGCACCTAAGGATGGCCCCTTTGCTGCTGCAACTGTGCTAAGTGTCCCGATTACAATTAAGGACATGGGAGAAGCCCTTGCCCTGAACTCCAGCGGAGAAGGTCCTGAGCACTTGGTCATTGCAGTGTTTGGATGGTGGCCGCGTTAGCTGTAAGGTTACAGGGTGAGTTTTATTCCCCATTATCCCTGCAGTGAACATCTGTAGGGAAGCCACAAGCTGCTGGGAGCATGTTTGGATTTTGCTGCTGGGATTGTGTACGATAGAGGCCCCCGGAGCCATCGGGAGGAGGGCGCTCGGCCAGGGGCTGGAGGAATTGAATGTGCTGCTCAGCCTCGCCAGCGCCCTGCGCTCCCAGAGCTTGGAGCTGATGGTTTCTGGCCCTCGGCTACCGCACGGGGAGAGTTGAGCTGGGCTCCCTGGGGAGCACGGAGCCTCGCCAGGACTCGTGGGGTGTGATTTTATTGTCTCTGTCCATAGGCGGATTCCTTTTCTGCTTTGTGAGAGGGACGCGGGCACGTGATCACAGGAGTGTTTTAAGGGGGCGAAGGCTGTGGGCTGCAGAGAAGAGCTGTTCTGCAGCCAGAACTGCTTCTTTTGGATCCTGCTGGGTCCTGCTCTGTCCCGCTGTCCCCAACAGCAGCGTGAGGACCTTCCTGATGTCAGCTAGCGAGAGGCTGCTGAAAACGTGCCATCATCGGAAGGTGCCTGTGACTGCTCCCTTCTTGTTGCTTCTCGATGAGATCAACTGTGTCTGCGTGGTGTTTAAAAAATGCAGGTTTTGTCATGGTAACAAGGCAGTGCAGAGGAGGGAAGCCAGGCAGAGATAAGAGCCCTCCCTTCTGCTCTCCCCTGAGCCGTGAGTTTATCTGCAGTTTCCTGGCAGGGTGGTGAGCGCTGGCACTGGGGTGCTGCGCTGTGAGACAAGAGAAAGGGTGAAAAAAGGATGTTCAGGCGGCGTGGCAGGGCCATTAGATGTATATTGTGTAATCATCTTAGGGAGCAGGAAGTGAGGAAAAGATAGGGGTTAATGGGCAAAGGCAAGACAAGGAAAGCCCTGGACTCCTCTGCATGAGGCGATGCGAGAGAGCCCTAGGAAACGTAATCCTTTCTGTCCGAAGGTCTCACAGCGCTTCCCAGAGGTGTAGGTCCTGCCCCGGTGAGAGGCAAACGTCTAGAAGCCATTTTATTTTCATGGAGACATCCAGGAGAGTCACAGCACGCAGGCTAAGAGCACGTCATGGCTCTTGTTCTGTTGCGGGGTGGCCCTCGCTCAGCGCCTTAATCCTCGTGCGTACACAACACACGCAAATCCGGCAGGGACGGAGCTTATTCCTCAAGCCGGGAGCGTGCGCTTGTCCAAGGCTCCACGTTGTCCCATCTTGTCTCCTCCACATTGGGTCAGGGTAGAGCTGCTGACTCGCCTTTTTACCTGCTGCGTTCTCTCTGGCTTTCCAGGGACCCTTGTATGGCTCCAGGGTCAGTGGGGACAAGCCACCAGGTCCCAGCAGTGGGTCAGGGAAGGAGAAGCCCCTTCAAGAGCCGGGCAGGGTGTCAGCTCCTGGTGGGACCGGCGTAAGCCTGGCCAGACTCTAGGTGGGGCTGAAGAGTTGGAGATCTTGCCTGCACCGAGCCTGGCTGAGTTTTACTTGGGTTTGGGCACCCAGGAGCATTCCGGAATGGAAAGTCCTTGGCCGTGGTCCCACAGCCCCTGCACCCGGAGATCCCGGGAGAGAGGAGAGACCCTCTCCCGGCGCTGGGGTCCCAAAGCGCTCAGAGAGGGGCCTCCCGCCCCCCGAGGAGGTAGCTGCGGACATCTCGTGCAGCTGACATGAGAGGGAGGTTTGTGGAGATCCTCATCCCGTGGGCGAAGGCTGAGTCACGGGCTGAGGGGTGTGTGCCGACAGGCGGGAGCAGGGAGATGCCAAGCGCAGGATGGAGCTGCCTCAACCCGGCCGAAGCTCCAGCCCCTCTCGAGAGCCCCATGGCCCCTCATGTCACCGTGCATCGCAGCGGGGACAACAGGCACCTTCCCAGAGCCGGTGTCACCCGTTAACTCATGCTGTGACGTGCCTTCCTTCCTTCTTTCCCTCTCCCGTTGTTGTTGGGCTCCCTTTAATAGCATTCGCTATGATTCATGTTTGCTTGCGGCAGCAAATGGCGGTGCACATAAAATAAAACACGGTCCCCTTCCCTCGCGGGGGGAGACAGACAATTCCAGTTAGCCTTTGGAGACAGCTAAAGCTTTGTGAGGCTTCAGCCCAGCTCATTTTCGATGGCTGAGATCAACCCAATTCAGCACAGCAGGTCCTGCCCAGCATGGCTGCGAGCAACTCGAAAATCCTCAAAACTTTGGCGGCCAAATGCTGAGTAACATTTTTAATGCCTGTTTTGTCTTATCCCCAGCCCGTGCCCGGGGTGGAGAGCTCTGGTGCTCTGCAAACGTGACAACCGTGATTAAAGTGGAAGTTTCTAAAGCTGCACTAACCCTTGATGGGGGACATAGACCCCTTTCTCCTCCCTTTTACAACAGCTCGGGGCTCTGCTAATGGCGATGGCCGCACTGAGAACCACCAGTTCCCAGTTTTTATGCTTTTACCCTGGCTGAACACCGGCAGGCGGGGTGAAAGTCCCCATGCCGTGCCTGCCCACGCAGGTGTAATTTGTCGCTGGGTTTTAGAGCGGCACCACACAAACCCCAGCACGAGCTGGTAGAAAACCAGCGCTCGCCTGGTTAAAAAGCGCAGGGAAAGATGTATTGCTCACTCTGTAATTGCACAAGCTGAACGCGAGCCAGTTCTTGATTTCTTAGAAATAAGTGAAGCGATGTCCCAGACCAGTTTTCCCTTCGCCGCCAGTTGGCCCAGCCGTGCCGTGTGAGGAGCCCAGATCCAGTTGCAGCCTGTTCCGACCCCTGGGAATGGCTCTTGGGAGAGGAAGGACGTGGATCTGCATGCAGTGTGGCCCTCGGCCCTTGCCTGCAGGAACTGGAATGTCCGAGTGAGAAATCCCCCCTGGCATGGCCGCTGTGACCCGGGGAACACGGATTATGGATGGTGCCGAGTGAAGGACGCAGATGGGATGGGAGATGGAAGGGGGTTTTGGGGGGCACCGAGCAGCACCGCAGCAGCAAGGGGGTTATCCACAGCTCTCACACGCATCTCCCCGGCGTGGTCCATGCAGGGCCGCTGCTGCTGGGCCCCGTGAACCATCCTGCAACCGGACACGTCCCCGTGGGGGGTCGCGATCCAGACCCCAATCTTGGGATGTCTCGGGGCGGCCGGAGGAGCTGGGGAGCGGGGCCGGGATGGGAACCGA
>VYZM01021348.1:0-33853 GCA_013398915.1 Dromas ardeola
CTATGATTCTATGATTCTATTAGTATTGCTACTTACAGGACCTAAGGTCATTTATTTTTGTCAGGTACTTTTCCACTACAGCCCAGCTCACACAATGGAATATTCTGGTACTTTCTACCAGTTATGCAAGCCCAGCACTTGATAGATCTTGGGGTCCTGGCACCCTCCCCCTCTGTGACCACAATCCATATGTTGTTAGGAGTAATTTATTATAGTTATTATCTTCAAATGGTNTGTTCTGGTCTGTTGCTCTCCACTTTTTCTTCCTTTCATGTTCGACCATTATAGAATCACAGAATCATAGAACGGTTTGGGTGGGAAGGGACCTTTAAATGTCATCTAGTTCCAATCCCCTGCCACGGGCAGGGACATCCTCAACTAGATCAGGCTGCTCAAAGCCCCATCCAGCCTGGCCTTCAACACCTCCAGGGATGGGGCATCCACAGCTTCCCTGGGGAACCTGTTCCAGTGCCTCACCACCCTCACAGTAAAGAATTTCTTCCTAATATCTAATCTAAATCTCCCCTCTTTCAGTTTGAAACCCCTCGTCCTATCATTACACGCCCTGATAAAGAGTCCGTCCCCATCTTTCCTGTAGGCCCCCTTTAAGTACTGTAAGGGGCTATAAGGTCTCCTCGGAGCCTTCTCTTCTCCAGGCTGAACAACCCCAACTCTCTTACCCTCTTCTGGTCCATTGTATTATTATGTGGGCCAGGTGGGAAGGAAATCACGCCAAGTACCAAGTGGCCTAAAGGAGGTGGGGGGGGTTTCACCACCACACTCACTGACTACTTATTTCAAAACTTTTCTCTTTCTAAAAGATGGAGTATTACAGAATGGTTGAATTACGTGCACATCACAGAGTCCAAGTGTTAATCACTATTAGCATCATGACTCAGGCATCAGTCTTGGGTTCCAGGGGAATTGTAATTTGGTACAAAACCCAAAAAATAAATGTAGAAAATAATAATAGCGAGATTACATAGAACTTCTTCAAATTTCAGTGTTCTCTGAACATACCAGCAGTGCAGTAAGAAGAAAAAAAAAAACAAACAAAAAACTCTGTGAAGCTACTGAACTCTTGCAGTTAAATTTAATGGTTTGACACACCAAGATCCAGAGAAGGATTTCATTTTGATAGTGCACCAAATATTTAATATGTACCAATCCTACAGTGTTTTACAGCCATACAAATACATTATTTTAAACAGAACTAAAACACATTCAGTACATTCCAGAGATAAGATACAAAGCTACATTTGTATCTCTTCAGAGCTTGAGAATATTTTGATTGAAATTTTAGATCCAACTGTATTGCACTACTATGAAATGGCAATACAAACCATCACAAAAGACAAGACAGAAAAACTTTGAAAAATATTTGAAGTGTGTAATTCAAAGGAGGAAAAAAAATGCTAAAAGGAACAACCCTCCCTGGAGTTGCTTTTTTTCTTTCTTTCTTTATCCTCTACTGTGATTTAATGAATTTTAACGAAATTACATGCTGGTGAAAAACTCTCAAAGGATTTCACCCATTTACTTCAGATACAATTCTAACTTTGGATTTGAAATTCATAATAAAGCATAATTAGAAGCAAACCTCCTTTGTTTTGCTTGATACTTTTCTGTCAATCAATGGGCAGAGAAGAAATGGACTCTGATCAGCTTCCTAAAGACACATCATCACCCTGGAGAGCAGCTGCTCCTTCACAAAAGCAAATATGCATGCATACATGAATGTAGGTATGTTTGTATATGCTTTAGACATCTGTAGATTCATATGGAGTGGTATATTATTTCCAATGAATATTCTGATTTTATTAATTCTATTTGTTTCCTCTCTGTGAAGTTTGCTGCTAGAAAATTCTGCTCTATCTTGGTAGGCTGCAGATAAATTTTTAATCTGACAACAGCTGCATAGCCTTAAAAGGATAAATTTACATACTGAAACAAACTAGAAGAGATAGAAGGAATATATTCAGTGGCTTTCACATTACTGGAAATGTCTGTTATATGTCTTACTATCCATATTTATTGCCTCTTGTGACACATTAGCCATAATTATTACACATTATCTGCCTAGTCCTGCATTAACTAAATGAATTCTTTTGCTTTTAGGTGTAGCAGGTTTGTAATTTTGATTATGATATGGTCCATTAGAAAGGAAAGAGCGTCTGGCAAGAGAGTGCACTAAATCTAAAAAAAAAAAGAAGTTACGTGAAGAGACGAAAAATGCAAGTTTACTTGGAAAGTCTCTAAAAGAAGCAGCAGGAATAAGGCTCAGTGCCTTGAGCCAAGACCCACAGAGGTAGAGAAGGAAGATTAGGTGATAAGAAAAAGTGAAAGGAGAGGAAAGAGAAGAGCTCACAATTGTCATTTTTAATACAGTTAATTTGGAATGCTTAAAATGGCTCAGATAATCTGCGGAATGCTTATCTGCTACCTGATAGAAGCACAGAGATGGACAGCAGCGTAAGGGACTTCAGGAAAGTGACACTTTCTGAAAACAGTCCTCACATCTACCTGCATCTTCTCAGGCTGTCCTTGTAGTGGAAAGTGCTTCATTAAATAAGCAGAAGGACCCTGTGGTATAAGTCGAATGCCCAAACAGGTGAGGGGGTACCTGAGAGTGTATTCTCCTTTCCTTCTTGCAGGATTGTCTTGGGCACACAGATATATGGCCTCTGCCCCCTCATGGATGGTTCTCTCTCCTCTTTCTTCACTTTTGTTTCCATTTATGCAGTAGCCCTTTAACTTCAATGATTTTCATGCTGGTTCTTCATATGGATTGCCAACAAATGTTTCTTGCTCTAAGATTAGTTTTCCCTTATAGTGTGTTATGGGGCCAATTCAATGTAAACAAAGCACTCTGGGTTTTATTTAGAAGGGAGGGTCAGGGACTAGGACAAAAATATTTTTGCTATTAAAAGCATTTCCAGGGTTGTTAGAATAATTTTTTATCATACCAGAAAAAATACCTTCATCCAAAAATGCTTCATCCAAGCCACCTCTCTTATGTGTCCTGGAGCAGATAATGCCAAATTTCTCCATTCTATTCTTTGATTACATACAGCTTAGACAACCAATACCCTATTGTGCCAGCGGTGCTGCTTTTTCATGCAATATCATTGGAAAACATTGACTTGTGAAGGTAATACTTTGGCCAGTAATGGTGAGATGAATTGTTTGTCACCAAGATGGAAAATATTCCTTTCCTCTCTGCAAATATATTGCAAGGTGAGAAGTGCTTAATGCCTCCTCCACAAAGAATAAATCAGATCTAGCACCAGGTCATGAGGCAGTAAACTAGAAAGTTACTTTAATTAAAATGTTTTAATATATAGGACTATTGAATAATAATCTCAACCTACTGATAGATTAAGCATGTTAAATTATGAAGTGCAAACTTAAATCTTCACTGTTGTCAGTAATTTACTTCAATATTGCCATCTTGCCATCCAGAGAGCTAATTTATGCATTAGTACTAAGAATAAACCCTTTTTCTGTCAGGTAGAATCAGAAAGATCAGCATTGTGTACAGTTTTGGTATTACACCTTCATTTTCCTTTGTATATTTTCTACATTTTATTTTATTTTATTGTAGGAATGGTTGCTGGAGGCACAGATTTTGATTAATAACATAACTCAGTTAAGCATTCTCTTTGAAAAGATTTCACTATCTAGGCAGGGTACAACAAAGCATATTTCAACCAGAATATTTTACAAGGCAAATTACAAAGAGGACCACAATTACCAATTTTGAGCAGTGTCTTTCAGGATTTCCTCTAGGTAGGGAGAAATCTGTTGGGAAAGTTGTTGTAGCATGTATTTATGAACTGATAAACCTGCTCCTCTAAAAGAACAGTACATCACCCTTAAACTCAGTTTATAGACCATGCAACACATATCCTAGGCCTCAAATGTAAAAATACTTTGCAATATAAAGTTCTCTCAGGACTTTTTTTTTCTTTCTATACACAAATTATTTCTACTAGCATGAGTGAGGCACTGTCCCACAATTACATAAAGTCTATACAGGGTGGTCTTTTATTAAAATTTTTATTTGGTATTAGTATTTAAACGTCATTGAAGCATAAAGCAATTATGGCTGTGTGTTCAGTGCCAGTAATGGTAAAATATAATCAATAATAAACCCGAATTTACAGAAGAGGTACATTTACACACTTGTTAAGTCCAGACATGATTGTGGACCCTAGCTTACTGCTGCATAGGTCAAGACATGCTTCCTTTCCCAGTATTGAATAGCTAGTTGGCACGGTTCTGCTGTTCTTATTTTATTATAAAGGGTAATAAAGTAGTAAATAGTAATAAACATATCAGAATAGAAAGCAAAAATGTTTTGCAATTTCACACAACAGAAAGTTTTCTACTTAGAAGATCTGCTTTATAAAAAGTAAAGAGCACAGTTAAACCTGGGACACTGTTACCTTAACGAGGCATTCTTCTGTTCATGCATCACATGGAAATGCTCATCAGAACTTAATTAAAGGGTTATAACTTCTTTGCCAAACCAGTTGAAGACTGGATGTAATAAAACAATATGGTGAAGCGTATGAATAATATAAGAAAGTTTAAACCCATCCCTGCAAAATATGGAGAAATTCTTAAAAGTCAAACGAGTTTCCCTGAATCAGACCTGTTTTCACAGAGCTTTAATTAAGGCTTCATTTGGAGGAAGAGATCAACAAGAAGGGCTCAGAGAATTTACTAACCTCTTCTCCCTTCAGATGCAACTGAAAGAACAGTAAAACTGACTAAGAACAGTGCACGAACTGAAAAGTTCAGTGGAGTTTTAACATAAAGACTGTGACCTCTGTATTTCCGAACTGTTAATGCTTGAGGTTACCCCCTCCACTGTTCTACGGTCTGATGAAAGTCCAAGGACATCTAGCTCATTGTCCCATCATGTGAACATTACAAAACCTTGCACTAAAAAAGGGGACCAGCTGAACAAAGAGGCCAAGAATTGACATGGGTAATACTTAATAACAAAACATCTGCATGGTGTCCCAAAACTAAAAATCTTTTATGGTGGGAAAAGAATCCTACAGTTCTTATGACATCAAGGAAGGGAAAGCTGACATGACTTTTTTTAGTAAGTTACGGCTTCAGCACAAGCTGGACAGTTGTCATTGTGGTTCTGGATGTGTTTTTTAAGCAGAGGAGAATGGAAAAATGCTGTTAAATAACTCAAGAATAATTTGTCGTTTGCTTGCTTCTAAGATGTTCAGATTTAAGATGTTTATGATAGAACTAATACACAGCTAAATGCATGTGAATATGCAGCAGTAACCACATACTGAAGGTATGCTACACACTGTTTAACTTCAGACTTTTCTTTTTCCCTCTCTCACCACCTTTCTAACATTTTTACCAGTCTGGTCTTCATTCTCTTTCCAGCTGTATTCTGTTTTAGTTTCTCTTGCTACAACCCTTGCCCTACTTTCTGCGCTCCTGTGCTCTCTCCATCTTTCATGACTGTTCCACCCACCCACACCTACTGTTTGCAAAGCATCTCAAAAACACCTTTCCATCCCTCTACTAAATTATCAGATCAGATAGCAACCTGTCCCCCACTGATTTTATAAGAATTTTCTTTGCCAAAAAGATGACTCAAAGACAGCTAGAGAAAATGAATATGAAGAAACAAACCTGAAAACATGAAGAATCTGAGAAACCAGGGGATTCCTCAATTCTACTTTTAAAGCATCTGAAAATATGAAAAAAGCCCTAGAAATGTACATTAAAACAAGGAATCAGAGAACAGCTAATCTAAACTGGCTTAGCTTCTCTGATCACATTGCAACAGATAACCTATACTAGCTGAGATATATCTTCTACAAGTTAATATGCAGAAGTATAATATCCTAACAGAAGTGTGTTGTGTCTACTACATTGAAATAACACACTGCAATGAACAGGGCATGCATCTTTACTCCAGAGTTAGATCAAACACCATTCTGTTTACCAATCTGGGAATAAAAGGAGATCTTGAACCTGAAGGGAGTTATCTGATTCTGTGAAACTGATTTTGAAGAAATACATTGATATAATTAGTACAGTAATAGTCAAGTAGACTTATCTGCTTTTTTTCAGCTAAGGAAAGTAGACACAAGAGCTCCGCTAACCTTTACTCTTGTTGAGTCATATTTACACTTCATCACAACTGATGACAGGGTACAATTCCAGATTACTCAAAAGAATCACATTAACATTTGGTTCTGGGAAAATCCTTTACACTAAACAGAACATTTTCCCAGACAGAACAACACAAAAGAGCCAAGGTATAAATAAAAACCTGTCTTAGCACAGCACTTTCTAAGACAGGTTCCTTCCCTGTGCAAAAGCTATTTATGAAACTGTGCCTGTACCTGTGGGAAGATAGCTAACTGCACTACTTTTATTTTCTCAGTGTACAATGTGGTATAAACAGACAAGAATTCGTCTTGATAATACTGCCTGCTGGAATAATATCATATAACTTTTTTGTATGTCAAAAGACCATAGTTATATTTTAAGATGAAATCTATTTTTTTCTAGGTATGTTTAATCTTAGAATACATTTGAAATGTTGGTCATGAAACTGATAGTAATTTTTAAAGTACAAAAATAGATAATATGCTATGCTTAATTATAGTATTTACTGATACAGTTTCCCCAGATCACCTTTTCTTTTTCATTCCAATTAGCATGCTTAAAAACACATTGACAGCAAAAAAGCTAATGTCTGTAAGTCCCTGTTACAGCTGCAAATGAATTCCTTATTACATGACAGGTGTTTTAGAAATGCCAAAAGAAGATCAAGGTCAGGAAAAAAAGTTAACACTTATTGACACAGGCAGGAACTGAAAAGATAAGTGACAGAAATTAGATGATATTTTGAAGTAGCTAAAAATAAGGGCTTAAATGGTCATTAGTAATACTTTCTACATGTTCCATGACTTAGTGGCAGCAGTGCTTTTAAGATTAGTACTTTTCAGTACTTAATCACTTTCAGGGTGCGGGATAGCTCTTTAATCAAATTACTCTGTGTTTCCTTTAAACAGTAATTGGTCAGATTTACCTCTGATGTAATTCCTTTGACTTTTGGCAAGCTCCCTCTGTTTCTTGATTCTTTTTTCCCCACAGTTCTCTTCCTTGCTTCTTGTTTCAAAGGGAAGACAAAGAGATCTTAATCAAATACAGCTATTATAACTTGTGTTTCCTTCCCCTCAGTAGTTTCTGTAGTTCAGTCTCTACCAATCACCTTTTAATAAAATGAAATTTATTAAGCTCTTGGGTTTGCCACTCCTGAGTTTGAATGAATTTATTGTTTACTTGGCTGAATGACATCACCTCACAAATATTTTAAGAAAATCCACAATAACTAGTTCACTAGAAAGATACCATATCCAACATTAATAAATATACATGACAGACTTAGCATTACAGTCCTCTACAGCCTAGTTCTAGACACTCCCACCACCAGAGAATCTCCAAATTGAAAACCTATAAAAAGCTAGTTACTCTCAAAACCTTTACTCCTCAGTTAGATCCAACTGGCACCTGTTGGTAACCAGGAATTTGTAATGTATTCTTATTAATAAGGGTGTGCAATTGTCTAAAGGAAATGCTTGTCTTTACAAATTTCTAAAACACCTACGGGAAGCACACTTATCTATCCAATATCTGCTCCTTGTTCAGAATGACCAAGATTTTAATATTCTAGCATGTGTAACAAGAAAAAGGAAGAGAATATGCATTTCATATCAGTTTAGTCAAAATCTCATAACTAATTGCTTGAAGTGATTAGTGAAATTAAGCAAAATAGTTGATAAGACTTTTCTTCTACTTCTTGGATACAATGCTAACCAGAGAATCACAAATCCACAGAATAATTTTGAAAGGAAGGAGCCTTTGGAGGTCATCCAGTCCAACCCTCCTCTCAAAACAAGTCTAATCAGACCAAGCCACTCACAACCATGCCCAATTTATTCTTGAACATCTCCAAGGACAGATATCTCACAGTCTCTCTGGGCAATCTGCTTCAGGATCTGATCACCCTCATGGATAAAAACCAACCAACTAAACAAAAATCTTCTTTTAGCTAATGGGAATCAAAGCAGAAAGCCAGCTACATCAAGATTGCAATACTACTATTATTATTCACTAAAGCACTCATTTTGTCTAACTGCAGAAGACACAAAGTTTTCAGAGGACTAAAACAATTCAAGATTAAAATATTTACAGCTGTCCTCAAAATAATTCTGAAAGGTAAATTCTAGAGTTACATTGAAGTGAGGTATGCAGGTAAATACGCGCAAAATTATCAGTTCTGCATAACAGAATTACAAGTGTTTCCCCCAAAGATACCATCTAGATGTATTTTCACTTTCTGGAGAGTAAGAAGCTTCAAGGAGGACTGAACAACTGGCAATTCAAAAACACTGAAGGGAAAACACCATATTTTTGTGCTACCTAAAACGTGACTAAGAAGTGGTGATGTTAAGGCAAGAAAATCCCAAGTCCCAGGGCAAGTCTAAACTTTGGATGAAAAAGCACTCCCAAACATGCAGAAACAGAACAAGGCAAATGTATCCAAGAAAAAAAATTAGCTTTTGCAGGAGCCCATAGTAGACCATCCTCCATTATGTGCAAGAACTGAATTCCTGCTAATTCCCAGAATTAGCATCTTCCTCACAAATTTACAAGAAAGAGACAAACTGTAAATATCTTTATGTAGTGCACGTGGGATTTTTGCCAGCTAGAAAAGATTCAGGGTGCTTCTAAAATGAAAGTGACAATGACTGGGTTTATAAGGACAGAAGGTGGGTTTGAGTCAGCATAGGTGTTACAATACTAGCGGACTTACCATTCAGTTTGGAGACCTCAACAGTCCAAGTGAGTTCATATTATTGGAAAAGAAATATCCTTCCTGAGACACAAAACTATATTCCCTCTGTTGCTCTGTTAGTATTTTTGATATCTCTACCACCTACCAGTGACCACAAGACAGACTCAGTGAACTTCATTTTTTGAGGGACAGTTCTCACTTCTTCATTATTATCCAATATACTTTCAAAGTCAGTACAATGGTGAAGCACTACTGATGAACTGTCAGTATTGACAGCTTAGTCAAACTCAGAAAACTATTGTGTTTCCTTTAAATAAAGGATGTAGATCATACACTTATCAACACAAGCTGTATATACACACAGATATGTAAGTGAATATACTTACACATACACATGAAAATGGAGATCCAGTCAAGACCAGTCTTGACAGAAATTTACAACTCCTCATTACATATTTCTTTGCTGATACATTTGATATCTTTATAAATCCATTCTTAGGCCATAAGGCCTTAAACTGTGCCAGTTCTCCAATACCAGGGTTTTTAAATATTTTCAGGTCATAAATTTGAACGTGCTACTCTATTAAACACTATAGCTCATCTGAATTCTTTCTGAATTTCTAAAACTATCTTACCACTTCCCAGCACTTTATTAGCCAAAGGTTGTGCGTGTGGCTGATATTCTAGTGTATAAAAAATAGCAGGGCTAGTTCCACTCCCTTTGGGGGCTTAGAGACTGTTGTCCCTAACCATTTCTAAGTACTTTTCCTCCGAAAAGAGACAGCACTGCTAAAATTGCAATGACTTTCTTCTGGGGAGGAAAAAAAAAAATCACAGACAGCTCTTTCATAAAAGGTCAACTCACCTAAAGCAAACATTTCTCAGAATAAGGCTGGAGTAAGTAATTATTTCAAAAAATACAAGTTGAATCCCTAGAACAGTATTTTTAAAACTCATGACTGTATTTTTCTGGATTTTAAAACAATAAGATAAAGCAGAAGATAACATTTTAAAAGCAGACCCTTCAGCTCCTAAAATTCTTGACATTGAAACATCTAGTCCTGACAAGAGTGTGCAAAATTTGGGAGTATTGTTTACTAATGTTAATACAATACTAATACTGATACTACAGTAATATTTAAAGGATTAGGAAATTATTTTCTGTGCTAGCTTCGTTGGCTGGTGACTGAAAATACTTGGAACCATGACAAAACTGCATCTCGAAGAGATAATGAGATACTGAGTATTTGTGTTTTGCTAACACAGAAGGCAAAGCTTATGACATTTAACACAGAAATATAACATCAAGAAAAAAAAACAACATCAAATGATATGTTACTACAAACATAAATGAGACCATCGATGGGAAAACCCGTCACCAGTGAAAACAAGAGAGAAACTTACCAGGTTGAAACTGTTCATTGCTCACACTTGTGGTGATAGTCTTCCACTACTTCCCTCCTCCAGACTGTTTATCTTCATATCAACCTGATACAAAAATAAAATAAAATAAAATAAAATAAAATAAAATAAAATAAAATAAAATAAAAAATAATAATAATAATAATAATAAAAAAACAAAATAAAATAAAATAAGGCAATGATATTCAAATCTTTAGATAGAATAACTTCAGTAACTGGTTGAGAAATCTTTCAGTAGAAGAACATGATAGATCATATCCTCTCATTATTTTTACATTTTGAGATGAAGTATATGGGACCTTAGACTGACCTTAAGCACTTATAAAAAAGAAAAAGAGCTCAGTGTAAACTGTTAAAAGTTACATAGTATGTCTCCTCAGTTTCCCTCTATTTATGAACTTAAGTAAGTAATATGGAGGCTTTAGAACTTTTGTAGTCGTAGATGGCAGGAAGTAAACCTTGACATGAATTAATATGGATTGTTAAGGATAGAGTAAGGATAGATCATAGAACCATAGAACAGTTTGAATGGGAAGGGACCTTTAAAGATCATCTAGTTCAACACCCCTGAAATAAGCAGGGACATCTTCAACTAGATCATGTTACTCAGAGCCCTGTCCAGCCTGACTTCGAATGTTTTCAGGATCTGCCACATCTCTGGGGAACCTGTTCCAGTGTCTCATCACCCACACAGTAAAGAATTTCTTCCTTGTATCTAGTCTAAATCTACTTCTTTTAGTTTAAAACCATTACCCCTTGTCCTATCACAACAGGCCCCACTAAAATTTTGTCCCCATCTTTCTTATAAGCCTGTTTTAAGTATTGAAAGGCTGCAATAAGGTCTCCCTGGAGCCTTCTCTTCTTCAGGATGAACAACTCTCTCAGCCTATCTGAGCTCCAGCTCTCTGACCGTCTTCGTGGCCCTCCTCTGGGCCCGCTCCAATAGGTCCATGTCTTTCTTATCTTGGGTGCCCCAGAGCTGGAGGCAGTACTCCAGATGGGGTCTCGCCAGAGCGGAGTAGAGGGGCAGAATCATCTCCCTCAGCCTGTTGGCCACACTTTTTTTGATGCAGCCCAGGATATGGTTGGCTTTCTGGGCTGCAAGCACACACTGTCATGCCCAGCTTTTCATCCACCAGTAACCCCCAAGTCCTTCTGTGCTGAGCTGCTCTCAATCCCTTCATCTCCCAGCCTGTGTTGATACCAGAGGTTGCCCCAATGCCCATGTGCAGGACCCTGCACTTGGCCTTGTTGAATATGAGGTTCACATGGGCCCACTTCTCGAGCTTGTCCAGGTCCCTTTGGATGGCATCCTGTCCCTCCAGCATGTCAACCACACCTCTCAAATGGTGCGTTTTATGTCTCAGTTATTTTCCAAAGTTTACTCGTTGTTATTGCAGGCTTGTATCACCTGAGGAAGAATCTAAAAAGCACTATAACACTGTTCTGCTGATTAAAAAAAAATCTAAAGCATGGCTTTTGTTTTTTTTTTAACTAAAAGGAAACAAAGAGCACTGAAGAGCTGAAATCCACCATGTAATGGTTCTTCATTAAAAGTCCTCTTCCTTTTCATTATATAATCAGTTGTAGTATCATTCTTAAAGTTAAAAGAAAGAAGAGAAAAACTGATGCTCCAGATACTTAATTCAGGAAATTAAAATAAACTTCCATAGTTTCTACCTCAGTCAGGGTTTGGCCTCAAAATAATGACATTTTCAAGACAATTATTTTAAAATAAAGTGACCGTTTTGGGTTCTCCACTTCAAACAACCTCTACCAGTTTTGTTTTAAGAAGCACTAGGATGAAAAAAAAATTCGAATAGGTCACCAACAACTACTACCAAACTGACAAGCCATTTAATAAGATCTCAGATTATATTTTTTTTTTTTCTGGAATAATCTGCCATTGGTTTATGACATTAACTGGACAGGTTTAGATTAGTTAGGATTACTTTCATTTTAAGATGCTAGAAAAGTCAGGGAGAAAGATTTCTTTGTTATGCAAAAGTCGTTTGCATAACACCAGAACTGTACAAGCTGGATAAATAATGCTACATTTTTCTCCAGGTGCATTCTTACCTGTGCACTTGTAAATTGCAGACTTGCTGAAAAAAGAGAGAGGCTTCACTTATGTATCACAAAACTCACCTATATCCTTCCGAAGTTTCCTTCTATGATTAATAGTAAATCTAGCTCTTGACTTTCTGTCCTTAAGCTCTCAGTCAAGACAACTGCTTATATGGCAGGGTTCTCCATTTCTTTCATTCAGTTGTCTTGCAGCTTTTTAAAGCCAGAGGATTGTGATTGACATTGAGAACTGGACCAATGGTATCAGGCTTTTTGAATTTTTCTGTGAAGAATCACAGAGTCACAGGACTGGTTGGACAGGACCTGAGGAGGTCTCTTGACCAACATTCCACTTCATGTGCAGGGGTATTCAGAGTAAGAATTGGTTCAGCTAAGTATTGAAAAACATGTTTCCATGAGACATTCAATTCAAAAAGGAAATGGAGAGCTATAATTTTAGTAATTCCACTTAGTTTGTACAAATTTATAAGGGCAACTTAACCCCAATTTATTTGGTTTGAATTAGTCCTCAAGAATTAACTGTCTTATAGGCTTGTCTGTTACCTTATTGCTATCTCTAATTTAATGCGTTTTCAAACATGAAGGAGGAATGAGGCAACAGTCATTACCTTGCAATTCAGTACATTAAATGTTTTGGATATCCATCCATTTTTAGACATTACTTCTTCTATATCTTGATACAATGACTCAGTTAAAATTTGCCCCAGTCCAAATTTGTATGTCAGAAAAGCTTTTCCTGCAAACTATTTTTAAGATAGCGAAATAGCTACTTCATCCTTGTTATAATAAATGGTATTTGCAAGGTCAATGAATAAACTCATGTTTTCTAAGAGTGGCTATTTTTAGTAATATCTACTTAGAAGGTATGAAGGCTAAGAGAACGATTTCTCTGTTTTTTCATGACTAGTTTTGGAGAATGTTCTATTACTGTTATAAATAAGGAACACTAGACAATTTCCACACTGTTCAATGAACTACTTTCTTTTCAGAATGCAATTTTAAATAATGTTCCTGATAATTTATTATGAGGAATTCTGTTGTGTGATGTGCACTGCTAAGTGGTCCTCTAATATTAACCTGCATTATACACAGACAGCATATTATTGAGGAAGACTATAAGAATACCCACTTGACTTCTGAAATATTTTGTAGAATACTTGACAAAAGCCAAGGAGCATAGGCTAAATTCAGCTATTAATGAAGATGAAGAGGCAGTCAAGGTGACCTCAAGAGGCAAATATTAACTACCTACATACCTAAAAAAAGGAAAAAATATCTTCCCCAGATTTTATATGCTTCACAGGAAACTCAAGAACAGGCAGAAGTCAGCATAGATATACTATCTATTTGATACAGGTGACAGAATAGCATTGCTACCTCCTACTGGCGACCTGGAGGCTTGGATCTGTTCTAGTCCTCGGCAGAGGTGTACGATAGAGTCATATTGATTTATTCTTGAAATATCCCAGCAACCTTATTCGCAAACTTTCTATTTCTAATTTAATTTATATCATCTTAATTATGAATTATGTGCAAATTACAATAAAACCCCTTCAAAGGCTTCACTTTTAACCCAGACACATCAAAGGTGAGAGTAGTGTTTGTCCAGAAAGACAGGTTCAATGAGAATGAGTACAAGAATGGTTCTGGTCCGAATTATCACTGAGAGAGTGGTAATGGGCATCCTCTTTGAGTTTAAGGCAATGCAACTGATCTATTTGAGAGGAGATGAAAGAAAAGTATTGAGAAAGAAAGACATCAATTTATGCCATGCCACTTTTTTTTGTTGGTGGTGGTTGTTTTGGTATCGATTACTGAGAACCACCTGAGACTTTGATGCTATGTGCTTTAGTGTTATTTCAGACATTTCAGATTTTCTTTGTAAACTCAGGATTAAGTAAAAAAAGTGTTTCTCAATGGAAATACTAAATATTTCAGTCCCATCTTGTGAGATATGCAAACTATTTTCTGAGCCATTCTACTTTCTCAGTATAAATCTCTGTAATGAAATCACATATTCTGACAAGACTGAAACTGACCGTTCCTTAAACATCTGGCTACTTTCAATTTCCTGGTATACCTAAATGATGGCCTTATGTACCAACTTACAGCTTCAGCTTTTTTTAGTCCTGAAAGTCACCTGTAACCTCCAGCTAAGAAAATTATATCGTTTATTTATTAATTAAAATAATTTTATTTGGAAAAGGGAATTCTACTTTGGAAGAAGGGGAAAAAAATGAATTTCACGACTTCAGAGTCAGAACACAAATGAACACAAACTGGATGCATGTAAACTCTTGTACTTGTTTTTAAGGACTTGGGAATGAGGCAAACAAGACCTTTGATATTTCTTTCTGAAATATTGATGCACCTCAAAAGATTAAACAATTGAACTTCTGGACTATGCATACAGGGCTACCTACGATAAGGATTTAAACTGGATCTGCTGAACATAAATGTCTACTTAGCATCCTGTATTGTTTCATACTGAAAAATCAGGGACAAGATTATGTTCAGTTCTGGCTTCATTCCACATTTATTGGCGTTGGAGTAGGATCAATCATAAATTATTGTCTCACTGCGAGAGGGCAAGAAAGAAACTCTGAGTTATAGTTCTTTACTGAGGATAATCCTGGTCAAGACTGTAGAAGGACTTGTCTTCCTATGTTCCTTGATCTTGGGCCAGTATCTAAGCAAAAAGGGCTATTCATAAAATAAGCATAGTTCGAAAAAATTGAGATATATCCTGGCAACACGGTATAGCAAGGATACACAAGAAACAGTAGTTCAATTTGTACGACCTGTATGGTATGATTTCGGTGTGTACTTGCCACTAAAAAGAAAACAGAAACTCCTCCCACCCTCCCCTGACACAACCCATCCTGAAGACTGCCAACATTTTCACAAAGGCATATTCTTACTAAAAGCAGATGCTTTATACTGTTTTCTAAGTGTTTTACTACTGAAAATGCGATGTAGAGTGAAGCCTCAGAAATGAGGCAGTCAAATTGTAGTAGAAACAATGGAAAAAAATGAAATGAAACAAGCAAATCAGAAACATCGATTGCCAATAATCAGAGCTAAAGTGTGTGAGATGTTTGCTTTGGGTACTGTCTAATTATAAACCATGTCTGCTTACATAGAAGTATAGATGTTTCTCCAAGTACATTTTACTTCACAATTATAACTCTGTTTCACCTAGCTTATGCTATTTGTATAATCAAATTTAGACTACGAAAGGACATCCTCCTTTTCTGTAAAATTTATGAGTATATGAATGATAGATCTGATACTGTAGTGCCAAGTATGATTTATTTGTTACTCCACTGATGGTTTATTACTGTGGTATGTAGTTCAGCACCTTCCTATTTTAGTAAGTTTGTAACTCTGTGAATATCACATCTTGAATATTATTTGGTTTTATCTATTTTTCTACAATCTCTTTCACAAACATTGTCATTTGAGACATTTTCTCAAAATCAGTTCCCTTTAAAGAGGGAATCTAAATATTTATATATTTTTACTTATATTCAACTATTGTATATTAATATCTAAATATTAACCTAGATGTCTCCAGACAAAAGGGACTAATGGAAACACTGTTCCAGATCCATGCTTTTATCATATTAGATATCTAATTTCTATATGTGTGTGAGGCCAATTAATCCTCATTTGTTCCTGGATACACTTACTACAAGTCTTGCAAATAGAAAAAGATCCAAATCTTTTCCTATTATGTGAATGGAATTTAGCAGACAGAGAAGAGCCATGGTATCATCAGAAAGTAATGAATAAAAACAAAAAATAAACTCAGGGCCAAAAAAAGGAAGCAGAATTAAGAGGCAGTAGTAGTATAAACTGCAATTACTTAAAAGGACCTGTAATCAATTGTTCCAGAAATATGTGTAGTACTGTAGCTCAGATTTCATTCATGAGATACAGAGTTTTTTTGGTATCTTAAGTGAACGAGAGTATATACTGGCACAACGAGAACTTTTTATTTTATTTTATTTTATTTTTGGAGAGAAAAGCATAGCCGCACAGATCCTCAGTAGCAAATCATATTTCAGATTTTTCCAGAAAATGTAAAGATATGACTGATTAAGAACTAAGATAACTGCTTATGAACAGGGACCAAATACAGACACCGTATTCTTCCGACTATGCTTATGACTATTAGAATTGTATTTATTAAACATACTGGTGACATTCAGCTCAGGTCTTTAAACTCTCAGTCCTGGAATCTAGGGGGGGTTTCCCAAGAGGTTGCTCACTTTATATGTGCGTCATCACTTTCCCCTAGCAATACTGGAAACAGACCACTGCGGAGCTTAACATCTGGACTGTGCAAATAAAGAGATTCTCATGGTGAAAATCACGTTTTTGCTAAGTAATTTAGGTACTTTACCAGCTAAGAAGTCAGAAATATCTTACCATTGACCAATGTGACAAAAAGACTGAGGACATGATAAGAATTTGAATCAGAAGCCAAAATTTGAAATTTTGAGGATTTTATTTTTTATGCTGCTATACAAGTACATCCTATCACAATGATCACAATACAATCTGTTACTCACCAAACAGCACCTATGCATTTCAAAGGGACTATTTATGGACAAATATACTTTCTCAGAATAACCAAATAACATTGAGGCTTAATTTTAATTGTGTGCCACAGAGAAAATGAGATGGTACCTGCAGAAACAGCAGCTACCACCAGTAAATCTACTATTAAGCTATTAACCAGTTAACAGACCTGCACGTATCTGCAACCTGACATCCCCAGTCTTACCAACAGCTGAAAATAAATGCCTTAATTGATTTGTCAAAATGTATGCACTAAATGGAGCACTCTTTCACCTAACAGAAAAGATCACGTTGATTACATTAAATATAGATGGTACACTTTCTAAAAGGACACTGTGCACATGTATACATTTCAGCTGAAAGGACAAGATGCTGTCTCTACCTGCAACTGAAATGCCAAATGAAGTTATGACTTGAACAAGATGCAATAAAGATCCTAAGGGCACTGGGCTTGAAAACTGACTGTTTTATTAAATTGACCACAGGTAGGCACCCACTGAATTTTTAATATAAGAATCAGACGGTTTGCAGATGCTGAGTATCATAAACCATGATTTGTTTGAGTACAAGTGAAGGATCCAACGTAATGTTTGAAAATAGTCAAACACGCAATATTTCCTAGGAGCAGTAAATCAGGTTTTTATGCATTACCTGCAACTGTATTTTTCTTATTTCCCAGTTGAGAAATACAGTAGCTCCTTACTTATAATTTCTTATTCTAAAAAGCTAGCTGCTATTTGATATGACAATAATCTTGTTAGAAACAAGAAAGCTTCAAAAAAATTGTCCATGGGATTAATGCATCAGTTGTTCAGATTTTTGTTTCTGGAGAGTGGAAAACAAGATCAGCAAAGGTATCTGAAAAAATACTCTTTCTTGATAGTGTTTGAAAGGGACACATGCTGGTGGATCTTCAGACAGCTGGATACATTTAATAAAAAATGTTTTTCTTTGGATTAAGATTGTTTCTCCTTGAAACCTTTATCACCATAATAGATTACATTCTTACACCATAAGGACGCTTCTTGAAACTCACATCTGCAAGGCAAGAGACTATCTGTTGATAAAGTGTTTTTTTGTGTACGACAGGCATTTTGAAAAGAGCTTTTGGATAAAACTAAATTAATTCCAATATAAATAAAGAAATGAAGAATCTGAAAAATTGCAGCAGGCACTCAACAAGATATTGGTGTGACAGCCAGACAGATACAGCGTGATTCTGTGCAATTGAACTCTTGTATTAAATGACAAATCTAACAAAATATGTTACGTTATGGAGCTTGCACACTCAACAAAAGTGGTATTAAACTCAACTATAAACTTTTATTGTTGCTGGCACTGGGTTAGGGAGACTGGGGAAAAAAAACAAAACCCACAAATTAGAGTTGTTCTTAGTAATGCCAAAATTGCAAGCAACCATGTTAAATCTGCCCTTTCTAGTTTGATCAGTGTTAGATGAAAATATGCACCTGTATCTTACACATGTTCTGTCTTTGTACATGATTTCACAAAATGTGAAGTCAGGGCTTACCTCAGCCCTTTTAAAATTTCAGACCCTCTCCTTCCTGCTTATGATGGGGCTGCCGCCCGTGTACACTCCTCATTTACTAAACAATGGCATTATTTTTATCCTAAGTGACAGCATCTTTACTGAGGAATATGCTACGGGAAAGTGCAAATGCTGCAAAATTCTCTTTGAGTCTCTGACATGGTGAAGTGTGGGGTGCTCACTGGAGGCAGTCATGAGTAGGTACTGTTCTGTACCCAGGGAAAAGGTAGATGGGGCAGAAATTTCTACTCGTTCACAGCTCATACTGCCAAATAGTTCACTGCACAAAATAAGCTTACCTCACATTTACAGTTTTTATTTTTCATGTTTGCTTCTCTGATATTTCCCACAACGACAACTCTGAAAGATACCAAAGCATTTTTGCAAAAGCCTTTCCTCAGGGATGTCTTAGACTTCAACCAGTTTAAGCTGTGCAACAATGATTTTCTGAGCAGACTCCTTAGTTTATGTTAGTTGCTACAGTCAGGGTAGCAGTTCTGCCTGCACTTCATGTACAGAGAACTATGATAAATGAATCACATTGAACTACAAAAGCTGAAGATGATTTCAGATAGACCTGTTGTCTTAGATTCCTAATTATTTTAATTATAATAATTACAGTATTGAGAGTACAATATCAGTCACATCAGGTACTACAGTAACCAAAAATAGCCTTTCGAGTGTGGATTATTTTCACCCCCTCCACTATTACTCTGAATTGTGCTCAAGTCTATGTTAATGTCCATCCGTGCACTTGTATTTATCAGTTATTTTCTTGTATTTTCCTGTCCTGCACTCTCTCCTACCTTGTACTCTCCTATCACGTTAGTCAAGCTCAAAATCCAACCTTTGTCTACTTGGAGTGCTCAGGATTATGCCTCTTTATCCTTCTGTATCATCCTTATCTTCTAACATGCCAGGTTTCATCTTCAGGACTCTATCAAAGATACTAGCCTGAACATAACATTTTTTCTTCTTTCCACTGAAGGCCTTCACCCTTCTTCCAATGTTCACTTGCTTTCATCTTATCAACTAAACAATAGCATATCTGAAAGGAAAAGCAGAATTCTGGATCCTGGAGATAAGTATCAGAACACTGTTACATTTAAACTGTTGGTGACTAATGCGTAGGGAAGGTAAAATTTTGAGATTTTTGGCTCTCCACTATCAAAACAAGCAGAAGTGTAATTGATTAGTAAAAAGTTATCTTAATAACTTTTAACATTAATGTTTCCTATTAATGACAAGATAACTAATGCAAGCACTAAAAGGGAGAAGTTCACCACCGAATACATGTCTTCATACACTGGTGCTTGAACTCCCTGAATTAAAAGTTCATTCTCCTGGCAATTTCAGCCCCTCATGTCTCTGCAGGTTGTGTTGTCCTTGTTTCTAGCTCCTTGGCGAGTTGCTGACGGCACATCAACATAGTTATTCAATAATAAATAAAAACTCCCACCAATCCTTCGAGTAAAGGAAGCAACTTCTGGGACCTTCCAGGTTCATCTGGGCTAGTGTTTCTGATCATCTCAACCTCCATGACTAAGGAGCACTCAGCCATTAGCCCTGACTACAGTGCATCATCTCTGTGACACTGTACATACTCTAGGGTATAAGTTTTGTATATGTAGTGGCAGTGTTTAATAATGTGTAGAACAAATCATTAGTACTAAGCATATTGCTAATGAATGAATTTAGGAATGTTTTGATTTTAAATTTAAAAAATGTTCAGATTTAACAGTATACTGATCAATACACAACGTAGTCAACATTTTACCAGTATCAGATACTCCCACTGGACTTCTATCTTGAATAAATTTAGCAGCTTGGACACAAATCTGTCAGGAAGGACCTGGCTATAATGAAGTCTACCTCAGGGTCTCGGACACCTGCATCTACCCATCTAATGTTTCTTAGTAATAAAAAACTACCTAAGAAATTAAATATAGCTTCAGCAACAACAGAACCTGTGAGACTAAAATTGAAATATATGATTATATTATGCCTGAACATGCATACAGCTGCTTTTTACAAAGATGAGGTTTTGAAGCTTCTGCTGCGGCAACAAAAACTTTGAATTTATTCTCCAAGAATGTGGCTGTGATGCATATTCACATACACTAGGTAGACTGGCAAATTCAATATTTGGGGTCCAAATGTTTACAATATGAAAGTGACCATTACCCAAAAAGTCTATGGCCTTGCAAGTAAAACATGAAATCATATGTTGTTGGTATTACTGAATTAGCCACTTATGCTCGTTTTGTTTTTTTTTTTGTTTTTTTTTTTTTTTAACCTTGAAGGCACTTGAGACTTCCTTAGTTCAGGGACCTGGATAACTAACTCACTTGAATTTCTGAGACCCTGATTTATGCTCTGAGTTCAGCAGCCTGAAATCTGCATGCCTAAAAACTAGCTTTATCCAAGTTGAATCACATTGCTCCAGGTAAGACTCAGAAGTACTGAAGATTTATTCCTCATCCTCTCAGGAAGGTGCACAGACAGGGATTTTACAATGCCCCCCAAGAGGTAAGTGCCACAAAAATCTCAAGGCTCAGGTTCAGAAATCAAGCCTTGCTGAGCTGCCTAGAGATTCTCCTTTTTAACCAAACAGTGCAGATTTTTGTTTTTTACCATACATAGAAGGCCTACTGATATATTACATAAGAACAAAAAATCTGTGCTCTGAAGAGGAAACAAAATAGAGAAAAGATATTTAATTTGTAATTTTAAATATCCCTTATCTCTCATTTCTGATAAGTTTATAGGATTTTCTTTTATATGAAGATCCTATGTTGCATCAAAAACTTCTTCAGAGTACTTCAGATTATATTCTGCAAATTCTAGGGAAAACCTACAAGTGACCAGTAACAAACTTCAGAATCCATCACTAAAGGGCATTTTAGATAAGTACTTAGGGAGCACGATAAATTACAGAGCCTGCAGCAAGAATTTGTAGTTTGTAGACTACCTCAAAATACTCTGCAAAGGTTAAGAGTTATCACCTCCTACAGTCATAATGTTACATCATGTAAGTTTTGACCAACTATTTTAGTGCATGCACATAGTTGCTAAATACTCTAAAATAATTTTCTATTTTTTTATTAAATTCTTTTAGTTTCTTTTATTTTCCTTGACACAAGACTTTCACCACTACATTAGTTTACGACTACGAGAATGCTTATATTTGAAGAAAGTAGCACCAAAATAAAGTGTCACTAGTGCAGAAGGAACATTTTCTTTTGTAGTCCAAAAAAGCTGTGTATGGAAACTTTAGCAACACCTACAAAGATAAATAATGTGGACTGTTCCATAGTTCTGATCTACTGATAGGCAGCCTTAAGTGTGACAAGCTGAAATCTAGAGATACCGTTGACAATCTGCTTCTTTGAGGTCAGTATTCTAGGTTGCTTTTAAAGTGGACAAAAATATAATTTAAAAGTAAATTTAAAAGTAAAAATTAATTAAACAAGTAACTCCCGCACTACAAAATTTTATTATTCTATACAATGCAACATAGTAATAAAAACAGCAGTAAAAAGCCCATAATGCACAACTGTATCTTTTTAGTGCCATAAAAATGCACTTTCAAGACAGTAGCACATTATAGTTTAAGTGAAGCTCTACATTAGATAGTATGAGAAAATGAGGCATGAAAGGAAGATAGAAAAGCCTTCTTAATCGTTCCTGTGAAGATAATGTAGGCCGAAGACAATCAATAGCCATGCTTCATTTATTTTATCTTTTTGAACACTTAAAGGCAAAATGTTAGTATTTGCTGTACTGTCGGGCTTCACAGACCTGCATCAGTAATGACAAAATAGATTTGCATATTGTGATGTAATTTATATGAATTTATATTCAAATGGCATGTGGTTATTGTTCGCTAATATGAAAGGTAATACCTACTCCATTAGTCTGGATTCATTAAAAATCACGTTGGCCTACTAATTTGGTTAGTCACCAAAATGACCCAAACAAACAATCCAAAGGTTCATAAATACGTTATAAAATCACATAAAATGTATGTCAATAACTTAAACATCACATTAAATACCCTAATAAATCAGACTAACCTTGTACAGTCTGTGCAGCTACTCCTGACTGAAAAAAGGGACTAAAAATATATATGGTTTTCAATGCACTTGTCACTTATCTTAACAATTATTTTCTAAATGTTTAAATATGATTTAGTGTGACCACCAGGTTTCTAATCCTTATTACCTCAATCACATATATTTCTTAATATCAATAATGAAGCTAACTACTAAGCTGTACTAGAAACAGAACAGGGAGAGCCAATATATGAAAAAACATTAAGAAAAGGTTGTGCTGGAAAAAATACAGCATTTAGAATCATAGAAACATAGAATTGTCTAGGTTAGAAGGGATCTTTCAGATCATCTAGTCCAACCATTAACCTAACACTGACAAAAAGCAGCACTAAACCGTATCACTAAGCACTACGTCTACCTGTCTTTCAAATACCTCCAGGGATGATGCCTCAACCACTTCCCTGGAAGCCTGGTCTTTACCCTTTCAGTGTAAAAATTTTTCCTAATATCTAATCTAAACCTGGTGTGACTTGAGGCCATTTCCTCTTGTCCTATTGCCTGCTACTTGGGAGAAGAGACCAGTCCCCACCTGGCTACACCCTCCTTTCAGGTAGTTGTAGAGAGCAATAAGGTCTCCCCTCAGCCTCCTTTTCTCCAGGCTAAACAACCCCAGCTCCTTCAGCCGCTCCTTGTAAGACTTGTTCTCCAGACCCCTCACCAGCTTCATTGCCCTTCTCTGGACACCCTCCAGCACCTCAACATTTTTCTTGTATTGAGGAGCCCAAAACTGGACCCAGTACTTGAGGTGGGGTCTCAGCATTGCTGAGTACAGGGGGACGATCACTTCCCTAGTCCATTTCACCACGTTCTTTTAAAAACACATAGTGGAGGAATTTTATCATATTAAAAATCTACCGCAAAGGTCAAGATAGAAACTGGTTAGTCTTTCTACGTAAAAGTTCTAGCTAATAATAATGGCCTAACTGAAACCATAAAGCTTTTTCTAAAATTTAAGAGAAATAAGATACAGCTTGGACTTCCACAGCCTTCTCCCTGCAGTTTCCCTATATATTTAGAAATCTGGGTAACAGGAAACAAGTCTGATTCAATAAACCTCTACATTAATATTTTTAACTTACTGGCTTCACTCCTGTAACCTGCTTGGCAGTACCATTATTTTTATCACTCCCCAAGGAAAACAGTCACTGAATGTATACGCCCCAGTAATCAAACATAAGGGTAAGGTTTGACCTCTTGTTTACAACACGTTTCACTACTGCACAAAAGCCAGACTATACTACTAATATATTTGCTAATATATGTAGCATTATAGCCTAGTGATTTTCTAAGCTTGTGTAGGAGATTAGTATTGCAAATAATTAAATGAAATTGTGTTTTACTTGTGTTTAACCTTTTTTATGTGCAGTGTTAAATCAACAAAGAAAAGCTCCTACTTCACAGTAAGTCAAATCATGCTTACAGAGTACAGTGGTTGCACCAAGTACACCACACAGAGAAGTGAATAAAGAGGCCCTCTGTAACAGACAAACACCTCCAAGCACATGCACAGGGGAACAACGAACACCGCAACAAATGGATGATAAGAACCTTGGATGTATACAGTTCTAGGATTGCTACAATTCTTTTTGATCAAACTTCACAGCTTTTTTGTCATCTATCTCCTAGAGCAGAGATATGAATCTTGGTGAAAATACTTACTTTTCAAACTTACTTTCTCATACTACTTCCTACCCAAAGGTAAATGCATTAACTTTTAGAATTTTCCCTGATTTAATTACATACAGGAGGGAGGTGAATTAGGCTCTTCAACTTCGACACACTAGACACAAAAGCCTGAAGTACTTTTGAAATCTGTTCCTACTGAATCCAGTTGCACCAAAACACTGGTGGTAATGAAAGACAAGGGTAAGTCATTGGTGGAGCTGTTGTCACAAATATTTTAATTTAAAGGTTAGGGATTCACAAAACTTTAGAGGCAAAAAATAACTTTTCAATACTAATTTATTAAAAACCTTGCCATTTCAATAAACTAAAATCTTTTATTTGCTACCAATGGATTACCTCATATTACTTGCCATTAACAGAGTGCTGCAGCTCACAGGTTTACAAAGAACAGAGCTATTTTCTAAATACAATGTCTCAGAATTGAAGCCTTTTCTACAGCAAAACAGAAATTTAGTTTAAATCTAACTTGAGAACATTTGACTCTCAGGGCCTCAACATAGAGAAATGGATGCTATGAAACACTCTTTTCTGTTTTATACAAATTGCTGGAGAACTTGTATGCTTAGGCTGAAAGAAAACACCTAACTGAAGACTGAGTGTGTGAGCTGAAGCACGCTTTGGGAATTGCATCCAATGGCTACCGTAATCTAATGCTGAAGAAAGACAGTGTCTTACAAACTACCAGATAGATAAATCTGACACAGTTTCCATTAAAAATCTGCTAGAGATACACAAAATCCCCCTCCTTCCCAATCTTTTATATATTGCTGCTTGTCCATTCCTAAATTATGGATCTGAAAGAAATGCCGTAGACAAAAATATGCTTTCTATGACAGGACATGACTGTTATAAAGAGAGAGAAAGGAAGAGAGAAAGAATGAGAAAGAATTAATCATCAGTACCTGATACCTGTACGCTGGTGGCACAACCAAAGGACATAACTAATTTCCCTGGAAAACCCTTTTGTAATGCCAGATAATATTTAGTAGTATAGTCACTCTGCAGATTATCATGGGATGAAAGTCGCATAGGCACAACAAAAAATAATAACCAACAGCTTTAAATCTAGTATGTTCTTATGCATTGCAAAGAATTACTAATCTGCTTTAATCATAAAACCCTCAGTAACTTTTATTAGTGGTAAAGAAAATGGTTGGAAGGAAAAAAAAAGAGCACCTTGCAAGCAAGGTAGACATTTAAATAGAATATTCAGCTTCCAATATTCACAGAATTCTCTCTCTTTAATTTCCATTAATCAGATCTTTGCGAAATGAAAAAGGAGGGTTTTGTGATTTATGACCGTTGGAAGGTGAGGACAGGAGGTAAAACATGTAGGTGCAAATGATATAAAGCAGTTTTAAAAAAATATTAAAATAATAGTGATGATCTCATTAAAAAAAAATGATTCTTAAGTCCCTAAAAATTGTCTCAGTAAAATCTGTCTTAACATTTTTAATTAAATAGTACTTTCTAGCCTCGATGACTGTCAGCAAATTTCAAAGAAATTGGAAAATATGTCATTTATAATGGTAACATCTGCATGGCATTTGAGTTCCTATCTACAGCTCTCGGGTATTCACTTGGCTCCATCCCACTGTTTTGTATTGTCTTTGGACTAAGTGGTGAAACAAGATCTCTGTTGTTGTCCCAACATTTCACTCCTTCCATTATGCAGATAGCTCCCTACCAGAGACTGGTCTGTGAGAATAAAATACATACAAATCCCAGAGCAGGCTTTTGACGTCTGTCTTTGAAAACAAAGCTGGAAGGACAGAGACCATTTTTTACCAATTGTCAGTTGAATGTCTTGTTTTACTTTTCAATTGTCTTTAATTTTTTAACTCTTAAGTTTTCATATTTATTAATGCAAAATAGATAATTGCAGTCTGAAGTACAGGGGTGGGGGAATGACAAAATAATTATTTTACTGGCCTCACAAGAATTCCTAATGTGCGTTTATGTAATCCCTTTGATCTCCTGGGAACTATTTTTAAGAGCAGCAGAAAAGAGGTATAATCTATTATGAATATAGGCATAAAAGTTATAATATCCAGTAAATAGCTGAGAGTGAAACTTGCTTAACCAGGTTATTTTTACACCTGTTCATCAAGGTCATCAGAGAAACTAAGATGTATACCAAGTCCACGTGGTATTTCAAGGCTTATTTTTCAGAGAAATTCCTTAAGTATGTTACTGTCGTTCATTTTTGCTGTCATACCCAGGTGTAAAGAACAAGAACAAAATGAATTAAAAATATTCTTGTCCTTGGATCAGAATTCTGATGTTACACAGTGTTGTTTTATGAAGAGGGGTGACAGAGACAAGGATGACAGATATTCATGCAATGATAGAATGATCATCAGTCTCTGCAATTCCATTAACATAGCATAACTCTTTGCAATAAGTCATTATATCTGGTAGAAACAATGTCTTAAGGTAATATCAGACATCAAAGACACTATGAAAAAAAATCATGGAAGGTCATGTAGTTAATCTCATCATCTGTCTGTATGTCTCAGGATCCTTAACACCTTAGCTTTTTGTCTATTATTTAAACTCTATCTGTCTAAACACATTTTGCAGTCCTTCATAACACACGCTTAGCAGAGCCTGAAATTTGATGGAACCCATAGGCTTTAATGAACTGCATGGATTTTAATAGTAAATAGGGAACTCAGGTAAGAAGTTTAAAGCATTCATCATTAGTTTAACTAAGCTCATAAAGAAAAGGATGCAAGTTTTTCCATTGAATTTAATGGGAATACAACAAAGAAGCTTTTGTTTGTTTGGCTTTTTTTTTTTATTTTTCAAAATTATTCCACTCTATATGTCAAGACTGATTAGAGGACTTTGATTTAAGCAAAAGAAGTTGGTGTGTGAGGTGAAAGACTTATTCCAGGGGGAAATCACCAACACTCTATTTCAAGTAGGTTAATTTACTGAGGTCTGTGCATTGCTAGACCTTCAGATCAGCAACTGGAGAGCAGGACCCACATCTACAGAAAATATGAATAGGGACATGTTACTTCTTTTCATAACAGACATTAAGACTTTGCTTTGTCTGGTCAGGCTAAATTGAAGAAGTACTGTAATCCTTCTCCTCAGAAAACTGCTGATTGACATCCTCAGCAATCACTGTAACCAGTAACATTATTTAGGAAAAAAATGATTAAAAAATTGTTGTGAGGCGCCACACAAAAGCTGAGTTACTAGAAATCCTCTCATGCTCCACACTAGACTCACCCTTTGTAGGTGCCTTTCAAAAAGGAGTTAATACCAGCACTCTTCAGATTCTTCCACCACCTTTGATCATACTGGCTACGAAATTCAACTTACACACCCTAAGAACCAACAAGAAATGGATATAACTTTGCTTAAATACATTATTTTCATTTTCTGCTAAGCCGGATTGGGGTACTGCTCAATTGCTCATCTGTGATGTGTGCTTTCTTACACCAGATACTGCAGAACTCTGGCTTAGTCATACCTCCTGTTTATGATACATTTTCTTCTCCTGAACTTTTTTGAGGTCTGTCTCTGTCTACCTCTTCTAACTCCCTTTGGTCTTTCTCAGGTGTTACCCTATGTATGTTGACTGCCCTGCACACTCCCAGGAAACAGGAAACAAGTTTCAAGCTTGTGTTCCTTATGTGTACAGCTGTGAACTGAATATCTTTTCCTAAACAGGAGTGCTCTACTCACTGAGTTACTGACTGCCATTATTAAAGGTAAATTCTCCTAATCATTCATGGACACCACTTCCCCTCCCCCCCAAAAAAAACAAAATAAAAAACAAACAAACACCAAAAAAACTCCAAACAAACACCCAAGCAAAGAACTCAACAATGCACATTTCTATATCTTCTGGTTTAGCAGGACAGATGTGTCTCTGTGGTCAAGGAGGACAGTGGTATTACAATACCATTGGCACTGCTACTGGAATTCCAGCACATCAGATCATTGAGCTACTTGGGTTCATACTTGTAACTCACAAAGCAGTAGCTCAGGTTTGTCCACACAGCTGAAGCTGTCACCAAGTATTTAGTTTGGAGTGTCTGATTGTCATAGGCATCGTACAGAAACATGTTCTGTCTGTCTTCACTTGTATGTGCTGTCTAAACACATTCTCTCATCATATTCTTGGGTCGACTCTATTACTGAGAAATTATTCAGCAATATTAGCTCCTTGAAAAAAGGAAGAGCTTGTTCCTTTTGTCTATAGTATATGAACTACTGTCTTAAATTAGACTGTAGAGTGTTATTTCATTTCTGCGATTAGCATTTTCTTCTAGTATCGAGTACCATGCTATAGCCAGTAAAAATTTAACTTAAATAATATTTTTATCCTCTGCTTTTAAGAGCTAATATCAAATACATTACCATCCTCAAGTGATACAGTTTATATACAACTTGTAACTTAAAACAAAGACAATATGAATATTTCAGTTCTTTCAGTTCAACTCTAGCTGCATTTAAAAGCTAGCATTTAAGGAAGTAGCTAAAACAAACAGGTGCTGATGCAAAAATGTCTTCCTTCCCCCCTCCTCCTCCACAACTGCTACAAAAACTTCAATATAATTAGAATATTTCAATGTTCCTTTAGGCCAAGCTGATGATCTATGCTCTGGGATAATATGTGTAGTTCAAAGAAATAAATTAAACCCTTCACCATCACCTACTCCTCAAAGGAGATTTAAACAAAACTGTCAATGACCAGATTTTCAGTGAAGAATGAGAGAAACTGAATGGAGGAGTCTAAACAATTCACTGATATTAACTGATTAAAAAAGGAACCAATACTGATTTTAAATGTCTATGCATGTTTGCTACTTTTGATTGTTACTTGAATTGTTTAGCTTAAGACTAGAAAGAAAATAGAAGAATACTGAGTCTTTGTTGCACTACATGTCATCTAAAAATATGCATATGTCTTCTGAAACACAACAGGAGAATTGCTGTAGTCATTCTGAAGTGTGATACATAAGTTCGCAACTTACTATTAACAACTTGAAAAAAAAAGCATGTAAGAGCCCAGCATTACACTGAATGTTCTTAAAGTACTTTAGAAGGACAGATGCTTCAGCTTTTCCAGTGTCATTCAGTAGTGCTTAAGAAGACTTGAAAAAATACATTAAGATTCATGCACAAAGAAATTTGATCAAAAAGTAGTATCCATTTTTCTGAACAACAAAAAGTTTCAAGTAGTGCTTTTACTCCAAAAAGTAATTGAAGGCAGCTTCACAGTTTGGTGGGGAAGCTATTATAACAGGTTTAGTCTAAACAGCAAGAAGGAGATGGAAGCAAAAAAAACCATCAAATGCTTATTCAGTAATTCAATGAAGTTGTTTTTTTAATGATTTCACCAGGATGATGTGCCCCTATTACAAAGTCTCATTTAACTAAGGCTGGGATGCTTGTCAGTGGAACAGCATATTCCACCTTCAGTTAGCTGAAGCTGAGCATCCTGAATGAAGCCAAAGAAAAATGTCAAAATACAGCTACAATGAATTGCACCAAAATGATGGCAAATTACAAAAATTGTCTCAGTCAAGTAACATACTTCATAATGTATTTTTACATATTTTTCTTAGTTTGTCTTTTTTTGGCCAGCAGGCTCGCATTAGCCAACATTTTTCTATTATTTCATCTGCTTTAGAATTTGGATCTAAGTTATAAGCTGAATTGCTTATAGTTGCTTATAATAATCTATATTGCAAGAACCTATATGGAATATATATTGCTTTTATACATATATAAGAAACAATCTATATTACTTAACACATAAAGCTTTTATTAAAACAGAAGAGGCAGCAGCTCTAACAGGATTTATAAATACTTTTTTGAGCTTTGCATTTAATTTTATGAAAATGCAAGCTTTTTATTATGGATAATAGCTGTCTTACGGTTGGAGGGCAAAAATATACAAAGAAACCAATGAAAACAACAGTTGGACTCTTCAAATAGGAAACACTACACTAGATAAAGTGACACACAATTCTTTTGAAAGGAATTGTGTACACCTTGTTCCCCAAACCTTTCCTTCATCTAGCATCTAAGATACAAGGAAGTTCATCAAACATTGGGATGACATTTAGAGAATAAGAAGTTAATAAGCAGAAATAAGGATGCTGGGAGTCACCCCCTTTGGACTGTGTTTAGCATATATTGGTAGGTTTTGATTCCTCTAGCACTCTTTTTTTTTTTTCCCTCCTGAAGACAAAAATATACAGAGAAACCAACGATAAAGAATTGGGCTTTTCAAACAGGAAATACTACTTTAAACTGACACACTATGTAAGTAAACAGAGTCAAGAATATGACCTTGGAACTTCAAGACCAGATTTAGTTTACAAAATGCCATTACTGTGTATACTACCATATGTTGTCTCAGTATCTTAGCATATAGAATTGGATTGCTTCATGACTTTCTGAATAATTCCACTAAACTCAGTTTCTTCCTAAGCATACAAAATACAGATGCTGTGATTTAGCATGCACAAGGAGGTCTCAGTATGAAACTTGAGTTCTGAGAGAATTACATTGGCTTCCTGTTCAACACCAAATTGATTTTAAAATTGCTATATGACAACTTACAGTATATAAAGCTCTGCACAATTTGGAATCTCTGTTTTTATCTAGCCTATTATCTTTAAGAGTTTAGAGGTTGTTGAGACCATCTGAAGTTGGCCATTTCAAAGCAGTTCACATACGTTCAGCTGTTATGCCTGTCAATTTGAAATCCATTTCCAGCTGGGGTCTAGAACAGAGATTCAGATTCATTTAAACATAAACTTTTATGTTTTCAGTCTGACATCTTCATCAACTGAGCACTGGTGCTTTGTATTTTATGTAGCTGAAAGTACAAAAATAAACAAATAGAAAATTACTTAGCGGAGGAACATTTTTGCATCAAAAGAGATTCTATTTGTTTGTCCTTGTGCTGTAAATAAACTTGAAGGTGTTGCTAAATACTTGAGATTCTTTCCAGTAAATACCAAGGTTTGATTATATATAGTAAAAAGGTGTACACCCCATTGGTCTTCATCACATTAGTTTGGGATCAGATTTGCAATATGAATTCATATTAAGAATGGAGATAATCATTAGCTGTTTTTCTGCCAGTGAACACAGGAATGAACCAGCAAAGATCCATTTGACTGGCTCCAAAGGCAGGTGATTAGAGAAGAGTACAAGGATGAGGCAAAAATAACTGTGTGATTACAGTAATCTTATATTCTCTCCCAGTTTCCAGCAATGCACTGTTCATGGACATCCTAAGCAAAGGTAGTCCCTTTAAGTTTAACAGTCTTGTATGGATTTTTCTTCTAAGCATTTCCTGAATATATGTATGTCCAACAGCCATGCTACCCTACAACAACATATACACACTTTAAAAGAGAAAAACATTCTTTCACTGCTTATTTTGGAATTTTGGAAATATTTATAAAAATAGATATATTCTAGCATTAGTTGGCTATAATAAACATGATTATACTTCTGCCCAGAAAAACAGTCAGAATGCCAACATGTTCAAAACATAATACCAAGGATACTACTTTACTATCTGTTTATCCAAACCTGCCAGGAATATCTAGATCTCCAGTAAGTACGTCCTTTCAGACACTACCAGTTAACTACCATCCTCATTTTTAGGATGAAGAGATTTAGCGCAATGTTTTCAAAAGAAATTACAATCATTTTCAGTGAAATTTTAGAAAATAATAACTAAACTTTCCCTGCTAAACTTTTATTGCTAATGAAATTTATTTTCCTTTATACAAGTCTATTGACAGGAAAGATAATGTCTATTTTTCTGATAATTTTTCCTGTACATTATACTATTACATCAAGACTCATGTCGCTAGTGCTACCATAAGGTGGCAGCATATAACACATATTTATTTTGCTGAATTTGTATATAATCTTATCTATTTTCTGTGTGCTTTAATTCACATTCTTACAAATAACACAAATGTGCCTTTAGAGAGATTGCTAACAACATACTTCAAATTATCCCAAGAAGAAGTTTTCTAAACTGTAAAATCTTTTGTGCATATCTGTATCCATCTTAAATTTTCACTGAAAGATAATTTTTCCAAAGAGTACAAGGTCAGTAAAAATTTAAGTGCTATAGTTGACATAAACATTCATGTAACTACATTTTTTGGATGCAGAGTTAGAAACTAATATTTGGAGAAGCAATCTTGAAAATAACATATTGTTTATAGCTATGCTTTAGTAGTTGATTGTCTGTAAGTGTAACAGAATACCAATACCAGAATACCAACACCAGTACTGCTTGCATGCCTTCCAAACAACAATAGCTATACAAAACTGCCATCAAAGCACTGTAATTTGAATTAAAATAGCAAAAGACTGTTTTACCAGGGTTGTAATTTTACATGTTTTCATATCTTATTTTCAAGGACCGGTGGCTTAAAAAAAACCCAAAAACCAAACCAAAATTCAGACTCAATAGGTTACCATTGAGGTTTTAACATTCAAGATAACACAGTCAGGTTATACAATAATTTGTAGAATTTATATTACATAGAAAATTTGTGTTCACACTTGATTTGGAAAGCTACAAAAATTTGTCACTATACTGCAAATCATATGTTGGAAAAGTATTATTCCTGTTATATGCAAGGAGAAGATCAGAGATATTGATTGGTACTTGGAATAATCTGTTTCTAGGGTACTCCTTGCTTTGGGGAAGAAACAAAGTAATTCTAAACAGGCATAATGAAAAACAAGAGTCGTTCACAATAAGAGTGGTTCAGAATTGCAATAGGTTGTGCAGAAAGGCTGTGGAATCACCATCCTTTGAAATTGCCAAATCTACTGAAGAAAGGCCATCAGTGGTCTGGCTTAACTTTGAAGTTAGCCCTGCTTTGAGAAAGAGGTTGGGCTACATATCCACAACTATGCTTTACAACACAATTTTCTGTGCTTTCTGTGAATGTCCCTGTCCTGCATCAGTGCTGTGCTTGGCACAGGTGATTTTACAGAATATAAGAAAAGACTCAGTTGCATGTGATGCATTCATTTTGCGAGGAAGAAGCCTGCTCTCCCTACAGGCAACAAGGATGGTGTTTTGACCAGAACTAGGAGTGATGATGTTGCCTTATTTAGTACCTGGGAAACACTCAGGCACCACTGCCTAAAGCAGGTCAGCTAAACAAGCATATTTGACTAGCTTCATTAGCTCTCAACCCTCTATTGTTTGTGTATGCCCTCAGCACCTTCTGTCATTGTGTCTGGACACTACATAAATTAAAGTCAAAGATTCTCCTATTCTTTCTTGTTCTTCCCTCCCTGAGGTCATAACCCAGGTATTTTTCCCAGCTCTGAAAAAAAGAGAACAAACAGTCACAACCACTGCCCCAATTTCTGTCCTGGCTCACTTGACTTCAGAGAAGGATCTTGTCCCACCATGCCACTTCTATGGGAAACACCACTGGATCCCCTTCCTTCCTTCCTTCCTTTCCTTCCTTTCCTTTCTTTCTTTCCTCTTTCTTTCCTTTCTCTTTCTTTCTTTCTTCCTTCCTT
>VYZM01021349.1:0-29302 GCA_013398915.1 Dromas ardeola
TCAGCCAGAAAAGGAAGGCCAAACAAAGCATACCCCGGCAATGAGCAAGACTGGAAAACTGGAAATAACAGAAGAGGAGAAGGCTGATGTACTCAAAAAACTTTTTTGCCTCAGCCTTCACTGGCAACCTCTCTCCCCACACCTCTTGAGTGGATGGACCACAAGGCAGGGACTGGAGGAGCAAAGTCCCTCCGACTGTAAGAGATCAGCTTTGTGACCACCTGAGGAACCTGAACATAAAGAAATTTATGGGACCTGGTGAGATGCATCCTAAANTAATGTCCGGAGAGAATGGGTTGAGTTAGTTGCCAAGCCACTCTCCATTATAGTTGAAAAGCCACGGCAGTCAAGTGGGGTCCTCGGTGACTGGAAAAAGGGAAACATTGCATCCATTTTTAAAAAGGGTAGAAAGGAGGACCCTGGCAACTACTGACCTGTCAGCCTCAACTCTGTGCTTGGGAAGATTATGGAACAGGCCCTCCTGGAAGCTATGCTAAGGCACATGGAGAACAGAGAGGTGGTTCAAAATAGCAAGCATGGCTTCATCAAGGGCAACTCCTGCCTGACCAACCTAGTGGCCTTCTATGATGGAGTGACTACATCAGTAGACAAGGGAAGATGTTGTCTACCTGGACTTCTATAAGGCCTTTGACATAGTCCCCCCCAACATCCTTCTCTCTAAATTGGAGAGGTAGAGATTTGATGGGTGGACTGTTTGGTGGATGAGAAATTGGTTGGATGGTTGCATCCAGAGGGGAGTGGTCAACAGCTCAATGTCCAGATGGAGACTGGTGGCAAGTGGTGTCCCTCAGGGGTGCATAGTGGGACAAGTACACTTCAGTATCTTCATCTAACATAGACAGTGTGATCAAGTATACTCTCAGCAAGTTTGCAGACGATACCAAGCTGAGTGGTGCGCTTGATGTGCCTGAGGAATGGAATGCCACTCAGAGGGACCTGGACAGGCTCGACAAGTGGGCCTGTGTGAACCCTATGAGGTTCAACAAGGCCAAGTGCAAGGCCCTGCACGGGGGTTGGGGCAGCCCCCGGTATCAATACAGGCTTGGGGATGACAGGGTTGGGGATACTGGGGAGTAAAAAACGACAAGAGCTGGCAACGTGCGCTGGCAGCGCAGAAAGCCCCCCGCAGCCTGGGCTGCATCCCCAGCAGCGTGGGCAGGGGGGCGAGGGCGGGAATTCCGCCCCTCTGCTCCGCTCTGGGGAGACCTCCCTGCAGTGCTGCCTCCAGCTCTGGGGCCACCAACATCAGAAGGACATGGACCTGTTGGAGCGGGTCCAGAGGAGGCCATAGAGATGCTGCAAGGCCTGGAGCCCCTCTGCTGTGAGGACAGGCTGAGAGAGTTGGGGGTGTTCAGACTGGAGAAGAGAAGGCTCCGGGGAGACCTTACTGCAGCCTTCCAGTACTTAAAGGGGCCTACGGGAAAGATGGGGACAAACTTTTTAGCAGGGCCTGTTGTGATAGGAGAAAGCTAATGGTTTTAAACTAAAAGAGGGTAGATTTAGACTAGATATAAGAACGAAATTTTTTACACTGAGGGTGGTGAAGCACTGGCACAGGTTGCTTAGAGAGGTCGTAGATACCCCATCCCTGGAAACATTTAAGGTCAGGTTGAACGGGGCTCTGAGCAAAGTGGTGTAGTGGAAGGTGTCCCTGCTCACTGCAGAGGGATTCGACTAGATGGCCTTTTAAGGTCCCTTCCAACTCAAACTATTCTATTATTCTATAACTCCACTCCCACCACCACTTTCTGATGGGCGTGCCTGATCCACATCAGTCCAACCGCATTATCCTATGTGGGGTTTGACCAGAAGGATAAAGCAGACCTGGGACCCACTCTGAAGTCACCACCCCTCTCCTGTGCAAGGCTGTGGGAGCTGGGGCACAGGCCAGAACTGAGTGTTAAGAGCACATCTGTGATGGCACAGCTAATGCCGAGCCAAACAGCCAGCTCAGAGCTGCTTCACAGGGCGTGTATCAACTCAGGAACCTGCAACTTAATCATCAGCGACATTGCCAGAGATAGAGCAGATGGTACAGAGAGGCTGCCACCAGCATCTCTCAGCCAGCCAGAAGCCCTGTGCTCACAGCTTAGAGGTAACAGGTATCTGTTCCCACCTTGGGATGCTCCTGGCTCCCCCAGCCTCCCCAGCTGTGCACACAGGACCCCTGAGGGAGACTCGATGGGCTGCCTGCTTCCAAGCAGCACAACTGTAGCTGGGCTGGACTGGTTTCATTTTAGGTGTGCTGGGAGAGGCTCAGGTGGCATTCCCCATTCCTCTAACAAAGCTTTTCCATTAGCAGCAGGAAGAACAAGAGCTCCAGCCTACACTAGTATAAACCCTGTGGATTTGGAATAAAAAGCAGCACAGAACAGATTAAAAACCTCAAATCTGCTGGAGGCAGGGAGAGCATGAGCTGGCCAGGGAATGCTGCAGTGCCAAGCACACACGCCTGGTGAGGGGGACCTTTTCCATCTCCCTCAAACACAGGCCCCTCTGGGGGTGATGGCTCAGGAGGAGCCGTGCAGGCAGACGCTACTAACACAAGCAGGCTTCAAAGCTCAACCTTTCCCTACCAGCCCTTGCTCCACAGGCTGCACACGGGCACAGGTCAGCTTAGCATGTGTGCCTCCTGCGGAGCTTCTCGGGAGAGCTCCTCACCCACCAAGAGGCCAGGACTGGGAGGAGAGATGGCCACGCAGGCTGCCTGCAAACTAGCCTAATGCCCATCTTTAAAAGCTGTATGAAACAACCCTCCTGCAGCATCTGCAAACTGGGGAGAGGAGCTGTGAGAGCTACTGCATGGAGCAGCCGTCGGCGGGCAGGAAGTCATAGACGTACGTGGCCACCGACTTGGACAGGTAGGTCATGGTGCCAAATCGACCACTTGGTGCACTGTCGTACAGGAGGCTGCAGATGCCTGTTGCAGGGTCCCTCTCCAGCATGTGGTCATCAGCACCCAGGGCTTTCTGGACAGGAGAGAAGAAACACAGCATTAGGAATAAGGGCAGCCCCTTCACCAGCTTCTACCCCAAGCATCCTCTGTTGCACTTACAGTGTGACACATAGATGGTGACCAGTGGGAGGAGGACGCTACATCTTTGCTGTGCCCCATGAACACAATGGGGACAACAGACAGGACCCTCCAGGTGGGTGAACTCTGAATAGCTATGGGGAACGCATCCAGCAGCCCTGGGTGTAGGCTGTGGCCTCTGCGTGAGGCCTGGACCCTACCTGCTCCTCATAGAAGAGGTCATTGGCCATCTGCAAGATCTTTTCCACAGCTATGATGCCACCGATGGTGTGCACCTCCATATCCACCAGCATGGTGAGCACTAAGATAGCCTCCACCAGCAGCTGCCTGTACTCTGGCTGGGGCACGCGGTTGAGGACCGACTCCACATGCACAGCAAACTTAATTTCCCCTGGGGTCATCTGTAAGTAGGGAGAAAGAAATGCATCTAGAGCACTGTACCACCAGCACAACTCCTGAGCTACGCTGGGCACTCGCCAAGGGCAACCCAGCGCCCAACACCAACCCACCTGCCCTGTTTCCCCTTCACATAAACCTCCTACCTCTCTGGTTGTTGAAGAGGGGAGAACAAAGCCCTCCACGGAGAGGCCATGGCACTGCAGAACAAGAAGGAGTCACCATGGTTATAGCCTGGAGAAGCACTGTGCTAAGACACGTAGGTCCAGCCCACCAGCTCACTCCTACTTGAGCACTGGTGCATGCTGCCCACACACCCCAGCTCCACCTCCTGACTTGTTGCACCGCATCACTCCTTTCCCATCAGTTCGTCACCACTGGAGCCCTCCCGCACACAGCATGGGGCTCTGCTCCCTGGCTTACCATGCCGAGGACAAGCTGTGCTCAGAGTTGCTTCAGTTGTGGCTCCAGCCCTGCCCCTGCCTGCCTAATGTATAAAGCACCTGAGCAGACCTCTGCAATGGTCGGCATAGTATGATGTAGGTCCTATGTGCCTACAAGGCAGCCCCAGCTCTTCTCCAGCTTTCCAGGGCCAGCTGCAGGCCTTGTCCATAAAGCACGTATCTACACAACAGCGGAGACCAGTCCCAGGTGCCCAAGTCCTCCTGGCAAGGCTGGTGCCTGGGACCAGAGACTCACATGCATGGAGAAGAGCCAAGCCAGACATCCAGCTCACCTTCTGCAGGACCTTCCAGACCTTCTGGTAGAAGCCCACAGGGACACGGTTGAGGGCCCCATCCAGCCGCCGTCTCCGCTGCCACTGGCCCTGGCGGCTGTCCTTATTGCCCTGGTCTTCCAGCACGCGTGAAAAGGAGCCCTTGCCCAGCAGCTCCATGTGCCCAGTGGACTGGGCAGACAAAACAAGGACAACAGAGACTGCTGCAAAGTTAAATACCCCACAAGAACGCAGCCTGCTGCTGCTGCCCAACAGTTTGTGCTCACCCAGTCTGGTTCCCTGGGCAGAGCTGCCACCCCCTGCCCCCAGCAAAGCCCACCCAGCAGCCCCAGCTCACTGCAGCACCACCCAGAGCACAGACAGGACAGACCCCATGCGTGCAGCCAACAAACGCAGGTTACCAGAGAGGACTTTAGGTCGGCATCCCCGGACTGCAAACTGAGGGGCTGAAGGAGAAAGGGAGAGACAAAAATCAGACTGTGCCAGAGCAGGACAGCCATCATGGCAAGCAAAGCAGCAGCAGCAGCATGGACCAAGCTCAGGTCACGGGGCAGTTACCCCAGGGGCTGCAGTTAACTAGAGATTGAGAGGTAGTTTTGAAAGGCGAGCTGTGGAAAATATCACATTAGCATCAGAGGGGAAGGACCACGCCAGGGCAAGGAGCAGCTGCAGGGCCCCCACATGCCGATGCTGCAGCAGCAGGCTCATGCCAGTCGGCACACAGCAGCAGGGCTGCTACTGCTGTGTTGGCTGCTGGCACAGGCAGGGATTTAGTCTCAGATAGACTGGAGGGCCAGCAGCAAGGTCGCTGCCTGCAGACAACCCTCCTTGCCACATATGTGGTCCCTCTGTGATGCCAGACTTCACACTACAGCAGGTTGGCCATAATCCTGCTGCATCAGCCTGGTCCCTGCAGGCCCTGTCTCTGAGGGCTCAGGACTCCTCCTGGAGACACACCAGGCACCGGAGAAGGTCCTTGTCATTTGTAGCTGGGCAGGAGCCTCTTGCCCCAGAGAAGGAATAGCTGGGGAGGCTACATGCAGGATCCAGTGATTACCAGTGACCTGCCTGCAGGGCTACTGCTGGTCACGGCACTGCAAACATCATGCCATCCCACTCAGCAAGTTTTTGTGGGCATAATGGGATCTATTCAGCCATAGCAGCTATGGAGCACAGCTCCCAGCTTGTTGTAATGCCAGTACACCCACAGCTTAGAGAAGCCTCCCAGCCCTCCTCCCAGCCCGTCCAAACACGGCTGGTCCTACACAGAGAGGAGCTTCCCAAAGGCTGTGGGGCAGTGCCAGCCCTGGGCCCGCACAGCATGTTAAGCAATGCCGACCTCTTACCAGGGAGCCAGCCTTCTTCTGCAATCCTGAACAGAAAAACCATAAGCCTGCTGAGAGGGGAAGCCAGCTAATTGCTGCAGCAGCTCGCTCAGCGGGTTTGTTTAAGAAAGCTCATGTACTCATGCATGCTCAGAAGCTGCCCTAGTGTGTGGCGTGAGGGATAAAAGCTGAGGCTGCAGGAGGACAAGAGTGGCTTCACCTTACTGCCAGTCAGAGACTGCCTACGTTTATCCAATTGCTGCAAGAAAAGAAGGAAATGAGGTTTCTGCTGCTGGAAGAGACCCACCAGGTTACCAGCCATGCCTGGGACACTGCATGGTCTTCCCCACCTCTGCACCTTCTCAAGGGCCCCTGTGCTCCCCCTGTACTGCACTTCTAGAGCAACCCCCACTAACAGATTTACCCCAATTCTCCCCCCAGGGCAGGACTGTAGCCAAAAGGAGCTCCTGGAAGCAGCTGTAAGCTCTCTAGAGCCCAGGAGCGAGCTCCCTCCTGCTCTCCCATCAATCCTGCCTGTCCTGTAGCTGCTTGTCACCCACAAAACTGGCAGCAGCAGCCTGCACTGCCTGCCCTCACCTGTTTGATCTCACTTTTCAGCCTGACGATGCCGGCACGCTCAGGCTTGGTGGCCCCGACAGCCCCCACCTCACAGATGGCGACAGCGGTGGTGAGCGATGAGTCGACCGATCGCACTGGAGGGGAAGAGAGGTCCAGAGTGGGTACCACAGCTGAGGGCATGGACGTCCCTTGTCGCTGCTCAGGCACTGGTACCTCTGCACACCTTTGCCCTCTATCCCAATCAGCATCAGTGATCCATGAGCATAGCACTGAAATGCTTCAGTTCAGGCCTGACCAGGCCAAGTGCTGAACTAAGCAAAGCCCCAGTAGCCACAGGACTTGGGCTCGATCCACAGAAATTGGCTCAGCACCACCCTGCTGAAGAGCATGGCTTCTCGATGGACCACTGCAGTGCAGGAGCAGCTGTGCTGAACATGCAGGAGGACAGGGACAACCCCCACAGCTAGGAACATGTGGAGCTGGCCATGCTCCACACCAGAGCTCTGCTTTGCCCAGAGATGTTCTCGCAACCCTGCCGAGAGACTCACCACTCCTTTCCACCCCAAACTCCTTGCCAGAGAGAATGTGGTAGAGGAGGCTCTTCATGTCTGACGGGCTTAGATTCATCAGGTTCTCGGTGGCTTCTCCAGCTGGAGAGAACAAAGTTTGGAGGTTGTACCCTGCTTCACAGCCCTCCTGGGACATTTCTACCCTACACCCCACTCAGTTAGCAGGGGAAGCACTGGTACAGGAGCTCATCCTCCAAGGACATACACTAACTCCAGATGCTGCCTGCAACAGAGACTCTTCCCCATGCCAGCCCAACACATGCCTGAATAGAGACTGCAGTGAAATCACCTGCCTGTGCTGCCCAAGAGAGTCCCAGCTGCAGACCCCGACACTATCATGCAGGGTCTTGTCCTGGCACCGAGCTGCCCATTTTTAACAGCACTTCTTCCTGGCTGACAAGGCCCCAAGCACTGCAGCACCCACCCCAGCCAGGGTACCATCCCTGCTGCACGTACCTGAGCAGCGCAGGGAGTGCGCCAGCTCTGTTGCCATCACCTGGATGATGAGCCCAATGCGGATGCGGAACATCTCAGCGAAGAGTGCGGGTTGTGTGCGCATGTACATGGCCAAGTACACCATGATCTCCTGGAAGGGAAAAGGCTGCTGCTCGCCAAGGCAGGCACCCAGCTGTGGGGTCCCCCACTGCCCCGGGTCCCTCACCTGGGTGAGGATGGACACACTGAGGTTCTTCTCGCTGGCTTCATCAATGAGGCGAACAAGCTCCTCGTAGGGGATCGGGCTGGGGAGGGAATGAACGGCAGAGCAGGTGAGAGGCAGCAGAGTGAGCCCTGCATCCCTCCTGGTCTGTACAGCTCAGAGACCAGAGATAGAGCCTGGGGACAGACACCCAGAGCTGCTCCTGCCCACAGACTCCAGAGCAGTGGGCTCACATCCAGCCCCAGACCAGCATGCGTGGGGAGGGAGAGGGGTTCCACACTCACGCGGAGATCGTCTTCTCACGTGGCTCTGGGGGCAGCCCCACCGTCAAGTGCTTCTGGTGAGACAGGAGGTCAGTGCAGGCCTGGGGACAGAAAGGGTAACCCCAGGCATCACCAACAGCTCAGGGTCTGGGGCCTCAGCACAAGGCAGAGGGAGACAGCACTGATGCAGCTACAATTCGCCTGCCCGCTCTGCTGCCTCCTGTCCGAAGGCCTCAGCCCACTAGAGGCCGGCTGCATGGTTTTTACCTCATCCAAAGCTTCCACCTTCTTCTTGAGGATGCCAGAGATGTAGCGGATCAGTGCCCACTGGCGCGTGTCCCCCACGCGCATGTACAACTCTGTGAGGAGCTCCTTGACCGTGGGGCCAGGATCGCTATCAAGACCCGTGTGCCACTCAGGCCCCCTGCAGTAAAGGAGATGCCGGGTTCTAGCCAGGAATTTGCCCTACGGCAGCTCCCTGGCAGCCCCAAGGCTTTTTGGGTTGGGACACATGCATGGCTGCGCTGGCGCTCTCTGCTCAGTGAGCCAGCAGGACTAGGAGCTCATCGTACTTGAGGATGTGGAGCATGTAGAGGATGTCTGCCTGCTCCTGCAGTGTGGGGCAGATGCGCAGCTGGTCCACCAGTGCCTTGCAGTCCACATTGCCGTCCTCATTATGGGGCAGGTTCACCTCTGCATAGAGTGTGTGACTCTGGAGGAAGGGAGACCCACAACCCTGGTTAGCACCACCAGCACCCCGCACCAAGTACAGTCTGCTTATAGAGCCAAGGTCATTCACCCATGGATTTTTCCCCCACCAAACACCAAGCCTTCCCCGTGCAGTCCCACAAGAACCCTCTGGCTCCAGCTGAAAGGATGGCACTGCTTGGCCAGTCTGGCCAGGGCTCACCTTGCCATCTGCATCGTGCTGGTGGGGTGAACTCAGCAGCTTAACTGACTGCTGGGATGCCTGGAAGATCTTGCTGGGGACATACAACCCAACATCTAAAAGAAAGCCAAGGTTGGTGCATGCTTCTCAACTCCAACAACCACTGTTGTGCCCCAAACCACCTCACATCTGACACTCTGCTCCCCCAGCAGCCCCTGCAGAGAAGTTGGCTGTGGGAGAAGCAGCCCCTGCCCGCTCGGTTAGAGGAATGCCATGAGGAGCTGCCATCCCTTATTGTTCAGCAGTTTCCATGAGGACTGCACAGGCACCAACTCCAAGATACTCCATGGCCAATACTGACATGATGGACACAATGTACCTTTGGCCAGGCAAAGGCTGGGTTGCCCTGCAGCCCGTGGCATGCTCCCCTGGGGACCCCAACATTGCACAGCTGGGAAAGCTCCCAGAGCACCTCAGCCTCACCCCTAGGCTTGAGCAAAGGTGCTGAGGGTGCTGGAATTACTCACTCTGGACATGTAGGTCCTTGGCCTTGGACGCCAGGGACACGAGGTCACGGGTGGTGTGGACTGCAGCCCGGAAGCGGCTCAGCCCTCCCCGCTGGGCGGTGGGAGGGAGGTTCGACTGGGGAACCGTGCGCTGCAGCAGGTGGTCCAAGTACTGAGCAACCTCATCGTATGTGTCCGCTGGAAGGGGAGTCAGAAGAGGGCAGGTTCAGCTGCTTTGTGCTGGGGCACCCCCAGACCCTAGAGAGCTCCCCAGCTGTGCCTCGGCAAGGGCAAAGCTTTGCTGGCTGCAAAAAGCAGCCAGATGGACAGTGCCAGTAGCCAGGCTCGCAAAGCATGGCAGCCACGACACCCCTGTTCCTGCACCACTCTGCTGCCTGGGACACTGGCTGACAGCTGGAGATAAACTGGGGCTCCCTCCGAGTCCCACCTGGACAAAAGAAGTGATGGGGCTGCAGCGTGTTTGCTCCAAACCTGCAAAAGTACAGTGGGGTCTGCTCAAACCCCATGGTGAAACCCTTGCACTCCGTCCCTCCAGAGAAGAAGGGAAGGCACAGCCAGGGGCAGCCTGTCCAAGCAGAGACCACTTAGGAGACCTCAGCACAGCAAGGGCCTCATCTAGGCAGAATTCCAGCACAGGAGCAAGGCAGGGTGGGTTCTGCAACAGTTATTTCTAATTAGAAATTACCAGTTATTTCTAATTAGGAGTTAGAGGAGAAGTTACGGCTCCTGCCTTGCTCTTTGCCCAGCCTCCAGCAGCTTGCATTGCTCCCAATCCACCACCAGGAGTGCCAGAGCCACCACTCACTAACTGCTCGTGGAGGAGGGTGGTCAGAGGGGTCTCTGCTCAGCTGGGGGAAAACGGTGCTGCCCAGCAGTGACGGGGATGCCCCGGGCAGGAGATGCCCCATGCCAAGGCAATGCACTACAATGCAGAGCTGTTGATGCACTTCCAATCAGTGGGCCAGGGTAAAGCCTTGCTGCTCTCCAGCTGGCAAACAAGCTCCGCGGTGCATCTGCCCCAGGAGGTGAGCTGCTGACAGCAGCTCAGGCTGACAGCATGGCATTCCCCTTCCACACCTGGTAGGGATGCCTCATGCCGGCACCTGTGACCGCAGGCAAAGGGAGAAGAGGGCAAGAGAAACAAGTATTCAGAGTCACTGCAGTGCAAACATTGGCTACAGGAGCAGCAGAGGCAGAGCAGATGGATGGGAAGGCTGGGAAGATGACCAACACTAGGTCACGCAGGAGGAGGACGTACTCCAACCTGCTTGCAAGGGGAGCAGCAAAACTTGCACCCCACCATGGTCTCAGGACAAGGTGGGTCCATCACACTGTGATGGGCCAAGGCCCCCTCGGGCACCCTACCCACAGCAGGAAGGCCTCAATTTGACAATCACTGGAGCAGCTCTGCCCAGGGAGCGTCAAAGGCTTTGGGCAAACAACACTCAGAGATTGCCTGGGGGGACAGTGGCTCTTCCCCACCATCTCGGGCGCTGTACCATCACTTTCTGTGCTGACACTTGTGCACCAAAGATCGTCAGCCAAATCTCCAAAGCGGAGGCAGGTTGCCAAGCCTTTTTCTCTTCCCCATGCAAAAGCCTACAAAGGTTGGAGCAGCTCATTCCAGGGTGTCCTCCATGCTCTCCAAGGCCATGTCCACCCGCCTCAGCCCTGCCTGGCTGGGAAACCCCTCCAGCCAGGAGGCTACAACAGCTGCATCAATTCACGCAGTCCCACCATGAGCGTCACCCACACAAGGTTAATTGATGGAGGGTCAGATGGGAACAGAAACATGGTGAAAACCCAAGTGTATGAAGAACGCAGTGGCAGACACTGGCAGGGAGGTTGGGTGTTACAGGTTTACGGGTGAGTTTGGCATTTGCCACACCACAGAAGCGACTGGTCTGTTCCCCCTTACCATCCTCTGCTATCTGCAAGCCATGCAGCCACTCCTCGGCGTCTAGCTCCTCAAAGCTGTCAATGCTGAGCTCGTAACTCTTGGTAAAGACCTTACCCTCTGGCCCAGGGTCCATAAAGCTGAGGTGCGTTCGGCATGATGTTGTCAGGAACTCCGACAACCTACCCGTCTGGATCCTGGGCGAGAGGAGGGGAGGTCACACAGAGAGGAAGGGGGAGGCAATACCTTTGGCTTTGCCTCCTGGATCCAGGGCAGGCTTAGATGCACTCGCCAAGGAGCGTACACGTGCCCCAGTGCCTGCTTTAGCTGCCTGCAACTCCTCCAGTCACAGGTGGGCATGGACAGGCTGCCCAAAAGCTATTAGAGGGATCCTGCAGCCATAAGTTTAATGGCATGAAGAGATACACCCTCTCTTGCATCTTCTCTGTTGGGACTGTAGCCCTGGGGTGCACTTACAGCCTAGCACACCCCAATGTATCCTTCACAGCTTGTTCCCCAAGAGCCCATGCTCACGACCAGGAGGTACCCTCATAACCAGGCTCTCAGAGGCCACCAGCCCTCCTGCACCCCAGGAGGGTGCACCCTGCACTCACCTTGCGCCACCGAAATACCCATCCTGCAGCTTCCGCAATGTTGCCAGCACCGTGGGGTGCACACTGCTGCCGGTTTCATCTGTTGGCGACAGAGACACAGGCAGTCAGGCTCTCCTGCTCAAACAGGCTCCCAGAAGGTAACACAGGGCCAGGTGGGCATTCAGACATGCAAAGCACTATGGCATTGGCCAAACCCTTGCTTTGGGTGGCACAGCCAGGCTGTGGCACCAAAAGCACCACCCAAAAAGAGAAATTCAGGACTGTTCAGGCTGGATTCCAGCCAAGTCAGGCCAAGACACACTCCAGGCTCCTGGGATTTCACCTTGGGCTGAAGCTGACAGTACCAGACAGCAGAACCCAAACCGCCCCCTGCTCTGTCCCTGGCTTTCACACAAGGCAGCAGAGGGGGTGCTGCTGTCAGGGGCAGAAGACACCACAGGAAAGGGGACACTCAAGACGCTAAGGGAATTTCAAGTACACAATGAGCGCCAAAGAGGCCTGAAAGCAACACAGAGCCCCTTCCCTACACCAGGCTCACGGGGAAGCTGTGAGCTGCTCCAGAGAAGCCGGTTTTGCTCTGCACCATTGCGCAGCTCTCTGCACCTTCTGGTTTGCTGTTCTCCCATCCCTGTTGTCTAGGAAAGTCTTTAGCAGGTGGTTAGTCTTAGTGAAGAGTCAAGATGCAGGAAGAGCCCAAGAACACTTGTACAGGGGGATTATTTTTTTGGTCCTGCTCCCAAAAGGCCTCCCAAGAAGCCTAGCTGCCCAGAGACTGAATACCTCCATGCCAGCAAACATCCCTTGAGCTGCAGGCACTGGTGCTTGGCAGGGAGCCCCGCTAGCTGCCAGGACAGCTGCCAACTGAGTGTGGCCCCTTTGAGCTGGAAGCTTTTTACAGGACGCTGCTGGCTGTTCCAGCTCCACCGTGTCCCCATTACCGAGATGGTCCCATATCTGCCCACCCTCTTCCTCCTGCAGAGGCTGTTTCCCAGGGCTGCTCTAGTCAAATGCTTTGTGAGACCGGAGGATCTATACCGAGCATGGTGTGGGAGATGGGGAAGGTGATGGTTGGCCGCCCGGTCATCCTCCAGCGGCTGCAGAGGTACGAGAGGTCCGTCCTCAGCATCTCCACAATCATATTGTTGTCAAGAGCCAGGTAGAACTGCTGCTGGTCTATGAACTGTGAGGACAACAGGAGATATGAGTGGCCGTTCCTGCAGTCACCAGGTCCCCTTGGTGACACCCACATCTTCCCACAGGCACTCAGCCAGGCCAGCCAGACAGCACACCCAGGGGAGATGCTCCTTTGCACCGACAGCTCATCCCACCTCACCCGGTACATGCCAGTACAGTCTAGCAAGGGACCCTCAATCCCAGGGCAGCTACTGGCCACCAACAACTACAAGGAGGTAACAGTATAGCTCAGCAGCAGCATCACCCAGGCCCCACACAGGTGGTCCATGCTGTGATTATCCCAAGCAAATATGCACTTCCCACAGCACTAGGCTCACAACCCTGCTCATCTCTGCACCATGCAGGACAGAGGGATGCCTGTCCTGCCAACAGCCTCCTCCTGGTGTCCTTGTCACACTGAGCAAAGAGATTTTCACCCAACACAGATCATCAGAGGGCTGAAACCATCTCCTCCCAGCATGCACACAGCCAAGACCACCAACTCTGCTGCTTCACACCACGGAGCTGGGGCTGCCCTGCCCTCCCAGAATGTTCAGGGGGTGTTGAGCCACCCCTGAGAATAACTCGGGTGCTCAAGCCAGTGGAGAAATCTCCTGCCCAGCTCCAGATTGCTCGACAGCTGGGAATGAACCCGTGCAATGCCACCCACCTGTGGGGTAAAGGTAAAGATGTTCTTCCTGATTTTGTAGAGCTTGGAGGTCCCAAGGACGCCCATGTGCCTGTAGGGCCGACCCGTCAGGCACATCTGCTTGTTGCGGCCTACGGGACAGGAGGAGGAAGTTTTAGTACAAGCCCCTTCACAAAAGGGGATACAGCAGCAGAGACAGGCCCCAGTGCTACCAGGCAGGAGGAAAACACTGGTTTATGGTCAGGGTACCCTAGAACCCTGTGTCAAGCTGGCACAGCTCTAAGGACAGTGATAATCTGTCCCCAAGCCCCATCCAGGGGGCTAGAGACACCCAGGCCCTCCCCAGGGACTGTTGCTGAAACAGGGACATACAGCCCGTCCTGACCTCCACAACATGCCACACCTCCAGGGTCTTTGGGGATGTTCCCCCCTGCACAGGGCCGTCCCGCCAAAGCTGACAGCTCTATCAGCGTTCCCATTGCTCCTGGCTAACTCACAGAGCCCAAGATGGTGCAGCAGCAGCATTGCCCCTTGGTCGTGTCAGCCCTGGCAGCTGCCAGGCTACTCCCCTGGTCCCTTTGCCCATGTCATACTTGGCCTTTTGGTGGCTTAAATTAGCCAGCGCGTGCAGCCTATGGTAGATCAGGTTTCTCCTTTGGCCCAGGCTGGGTCTCCAGCTCCTGCACAACAAGCCCCATGCCCAAGGGGTTGCAGTGTCAGGGAATGAGTGTGCAGAGCTCTGGAGCACACCGTCCCCTCACACTCAGCCCTGCCAACCCTTGAACAACAGCCGTCCCACCTGAGCTACAGGCTCTCTCAGCCAGGGACTGCCAGGCTGTGGTCTGGCTTGCCTCCCCCATTGAGATCTGGGTACAGGAACAAAAGCTGGCTCCTGCCACACCAGGTCCATCCTATATGGATCACAGCCCCTGCCTGTCCCTAGGGCAACTGTGAAACTGCAATGCCAAAGCTTCATGCCTTTCAGAATCACCCTGAACAGCACTGCCTGCCACCCCAGTTCCCCTTGTGCAGGAGTAGTTTTACCAGGCCCAGGCATGGGTGGCAGAGCCCTCAACAGTCAAGCAGGCAGCAGCAGGGCAGGGCATCAGCATCTATAAGCAGGTGTGCCAGGGGATGGGACTCTTCTGCACCCCCTTTGCTGTAGGAGCAGGGAGCCCAGCTCACCCAGCCGGGCATAGATGTGACTAAGGATGCGGGCAGGCTGCACTCTGATGGGGTAGACCTCTGCCACAGTCTCCACGTCAATGTCCTCCTTCCTCAGGACAGCTTTGATCGCCTCTGTCTCTGCCAGGATGCATACTGCGGAGAGAGGAGGACAGGCTCAGTACAGCAGGGGCACAAGGGTGTGACAGCACTGCCCCTGGCCTTTGTGGACACATACAAGGTGCCACAGCAGGTAGAGGCAGCTGTCTGGGGTCCCTTTGGGAACAAGTTCTCACTGCAGAGATCTGCCTTGCTCCTCCTAACACTCTCTACACCCAAGCCTTCTCTGCCAAGCAGCAGGACAGTTTTCAACTTCTCTGCAGAGGAGACTGTAGTAGGGGATGTTTCTCTGGGGTAATGCAAGGTGGAGTGGAAGAACTTGCACCCCATCTTATACCCACCTTGCCAGAGCTGAGATCTGGCTGCACCAGCCGCCAACCAGCAAGCAGAGCCACCCCAGAGCCACCCCACAAATTCCACGTGGGCAGAGTCCCCAGGCCTGCCAGGCACAAAGGTTTCAGACCAGTCCCTTTCCCTCACCTTGGACCACCACATCAGGTTTGGGAACAGTCGCAAACCGGCGGTTGAGGGGATCTATTTCACCGGGAGCTAGAAACCCCTGAAGAAAAAGAGGTATGAGGAGATGAACATTTAATGGGCAGGGTAGAACAGGTGATGCCTACAAACAATCCACCTTTAAGAGGTCCCAGAGGATGGAGGTGACAACTTCCCCATGGTAGGTGGCTCAGGGTGGCAGCATTTGCCCTTTCAGAGCTCAGAGCCTGGCCCCACAGCCCTCCCCATCACCAGGGGTGACCATACCTCGGCCATCAGGCACCCCAGGATGTAGAGGGACTGCCCCCACATGAGTGGCAGCTTGCCCATGGGTATCCTGTCCACAGTGTGGGGGTTCCTGTATTCCTCATCCACCTGGAAGACAAGCCAGGAGGTCAGGGAGGGTTCCAGAGACACAGGATGCTGAAGGAAGCATCATCATTGCATTCTGAAGTCCAGCACTTTAAGGCTTAAAACAAGAGCCTATGAAAGCATTTGCCACAGAGGGTCAAAAATATCCTGGCTACATTCTTCCCTTCTTCTCACGATTGCCCCACGTACCCACAAAAGACAACAGATCAGCTGCTCAGACTGAATTTGAATTCCCAACACGGGCCATCCCATGGGAATGACTGACATGCCCCAGGAGCACCGGGGCGATGCTCTCAGATGCTGGAGGAGCGAGCACCTCTCCTGTACCACCTGGGCACCAGGAGGCTGTTGCTTTCTGCTCAGGCCCACACAAACACCCTCACCACTGAATGGGAGCTCAGCACAACCTCCTCATCCCAGGTCCACATGTCCTGAGCTCTCAGAGGACTCTGACTCCAGGCCAGCAGACTGTCAGCAAAGCACCTTTGTGTATGGGGACAAGAAATGTTTTGGGTAAAAAAAGCAGTTTCTTTATCCAACATGGTTTTATAACAGCTCCAATCCACGTTGTTGTTCTGTTTTGTTTTTAAAACACAGGGTTTCCATGCACTACATGTGCTGCTTTACTAACAATTTGTCTTAATAAGCAATTAAAATCTAATTATCTGGTAATGAGCCATTCCCACTCCCACCATAGCTCAGGACCACTCACCTTATCCGGTGGGACACTGTACAGCTCTGGTACCAGGCGCACCCCATTCTTCCCCTTAATGAGAACCCCCTCAAGGGCTTCTCGGTACTCCTGCACCTGAGGAGAGAAGGGAGGGGATCTGCCCGCGGTCATGGTTCCCTGCATCCTTTCCCCGCACACTTCCCTTGACAGGGACTTCTTTCCACCAGCCTGGCAGGTCCTGCCTCCCTTACCTGCTCCATGTTTCCACTGAAAATCCCATCAATGATCAAATATGCCCAGAAGAGAGGCCACTCACACTCGATGTTCTCAAACAGCTTCAGCTCAGCAGGTTCATAGTAGAGGCGGTTGGGGTCCTGCAGGGAGGGCGTGACAGCAAGGCAAGTGGTGGGTGGCAGGATCCGCTCAAACTGACATGACTCCTACTCCCCCCAAGGCCCAAGCCTTAAATACCCTCTCAGTCCTCCTCCGCAGATGATGGCTGAGACAGAGCCGAAAATCAGTTTCACCTCCAGGCTGTGTCCTTTCTACCAGACACCCCCTCCCAAGCCCCCTGCACTGATGCTGAAGGGACTCGCCCTTCCTGGGCAAAGGGAGCCTACCCAGTCCCCGGGAGAGCACCCCAGAGCCTCGTACAACAGTCCCCCTCGCTGCACTGGGGACACCTGCATCCCCATCACCTTGCGTTCTCTGCCCCAGCCCCTCAGCGCTTGCCTCCTCAAGCATCACCAGGCTGACCCAGCAGGGTGCGAGGGCCTGGGTTGGTCAGGCGGGGACAGAGAGCAGGGTTCCTCCTGCCATTTGGTGTAACTGTGAGCCTGTCACGAAGCATGAGGTCAGGATGGAGAGCTGCTTTTGCCGAATCCCCCCACCCCAGATGTGCATGGTATAGTGCCCCAAGGGACCCATGCTCAACCCTCCCTGCTAACTGCTTTAACTCTTTTTGCTACAGAGAAGGGAGAGAGCTGGCCTTTGCAGGCTGCCAGGCAGAAAGGATAGGAAGGACAGAGGGAGCAGACGTTTTCTATAGTGCCTGCACACCAGACACAAGCTCCCAAACTCCCATTTGACTCCAACCAGCTGCAGTGCCTCTGCAGCCGACACTGCCCTTCCCGTGCCTCGCAGCTCCCCAGAAGTAATCCACGGCTTTGCCGCTAGCAAAGCTCATGAGCACTAAGAAAGTCAGACTGGATATGCTGCTGCTTTTCTCTGGCTCTGGAGAGATACAGCCACACACGCTGCCTATTATGGTCAGATCTGAAGAGGCACAGCAGAGGAAAAGAATTCAGAGGCACTCACGCCCAGAGAAGCCCCACCAGGTTATGGGCCCAACAGCTGGTGATGATTTAATTAAGAGTCTCCAAGTACCATGTCCTGGTTCTGTGCTTATCAAATGCAACTGTTGCTTATAAAATTTTCCTGTTTTCTCTCCCCAAAGCAGTAGAATAAAGTCTCCACTTGCTCCACTGAGAGCCAAGTGTGGCAGTACACAAGCTGCCTGCTGTGCCAGCAGAGGCAGAAGCAGCTTTGTGACCTCCAGTACTGCTGCCAAGGCTGTCAGGGAGGAGCACTGCAGAGTCACCTCCACAGGCCTCCAGCACTCACTCAGGGCTTGTGCAGCCCTGAGAGGGCCAGGGAAATAGCCCACCTCTGCAGGGCTCCCACACAGGGCAGTGGTCCCATCTTCGCCCAGCCTAAGAGATACACAACACCACCAGGTCTCAGATGCAGGCAGAGACAGCCTCTGCCTATCTGCTATGGGTGTGGGTTGGATATGCCATCTCTGCAATGGGGTCTGGCATTTTCAGAAGCCTTGCCCAGACCCGTGACTGCCTGGGGCTACTCAGGACTCTCATCTTCCCAGTGCTCCCCACCACAGCCTTTGCGCTGCACCTGGGGGAGCTGCAAATGCAACCCAGGGCAGCTGCTTCTTTGCACTCAAGTTCTGGCAGGTAGCTGGGCTGGGGACACTTACCTCTTTGGGGGTCCTGTACCCATCCCGGAGGAAGCGGCAGCAGCCATAGCGCCCCTGGAAAGGAGGGAAAGAGGTGCTGAGCAGGAAGCACAGCGTGAGATACCTTGTACCTTCAATGCAGAAACGTGGGTGGGGAGTCTCCTCTGGCCAAATACCCCCTCACTTGCTCACCTTGTGCTCAGACACTACAATCACAGTCTAGGGCCACAGCACATAGGACTGTTTCTTTTGCACACCCCTGCCACAGGTCACAGAGACGGGGAGAGAACACACCACAGCACCCCCTCATCAAACACGTTTTTGGGGAGAAAAGGGCTACAACAGTTTGGCCTGCAGCTGTCTCCTGGGCAGGGCAAGACAAGGGCAGAGCCGCTCACCTGCAGCTTTGTGATGATCTCTTGCTTGGTGATTTCCACCAGTTCACTGTCCTCCACAGCAAACGCTGGGTAGGAGATGACAGAGAGCACGCTGGCATCCACTTCCTTGGATGTGGAGGCCCTGGGCAGCATCGAGTGGAGGATGGACTGGGCGAAGGGGAGGGAGAGATGGTTAAGTTGCCAGGCTGGGCATCATTCACACCGCAGCCCCAGCAGATCACAGTTCATCCTGCAATGGTGTGAAGCCTGCATGGCTCTCACCTCGCAGTGCTGCACCTCTCACCTGGCAGTGCTGCACCTCATCTGACAGCACCCGTATCACCGACTGCGGGCCTCCCTTTGCTCCAAAGAGATCCAGCTCATCCAGTGCCTCCAGGGCAGCCTGTGAACAGGGTGAGACTCAAAGCAGCAAGTCCTCCACCACGCTGCTCATCTCTAAGAGCTCTTACCCCATGCCAGCCACTCTGTGTAACACGCTGCCCAAACGTAAATAAATTTAAATCCTGCTGTGGCTGCAGAGCACCCTGGTCACAATGTGACCACATCTCCAAAGCCACAGGTAGCCAGACATTAACAGGACCCTGGACATTTTTGCCACATACCCCACTTACATTTCTCACTCCCAGTTCAGGCAAAACTCAGGCAAGAGAGGCACAGTTTTATCCCAGCACAGAAGGAGAAAGGTCTCCCAGGAACCTATCACTGCATGGGGCACTGAGCCTCAATAGTTCAACACGCCCAGCCTTCCCTGTAAAAAAGCAGCACAGGGCCACTGGCACTCCCTGGCACCCACCCAGCACCTCTCCCCGCCTCACCTTGGCCATGCCGATAGAGCTAGCATTCAGCTCGGTGATACCCTGGTTCGTCTTGTCCCCACGCTCCCATATCCCGAAGTCCTGTGCAGAGGCAGCGGCACGTTGGAGCAGGCAGCAGTTCACAGCACACCCAGAAAGCCTTTGAATCCCACCCATCGGTGGTGCTCCCAGCAGGTACCATGGGACTCTGCCTGCCAGGGCTCAGGGGGGACCCACAGCTGCCCCTAGATACCAGCCCACCACCTGCACCCCCAAGGCATGCTCCCCTTCCCCAGCATGGGCTACCCACCGCAGTTTTGTAGGCTGCTTCAATGTAGAACACTAGGTTTTGAATAAAGTTGACTTCATCCAGGCTGTGAATTATGTGGAGGCCTGAAGCAGGGTGAGGAATTCACGTTAGTGGCTCCAAGCCCACAGGCATCCCTAGGAAGAGGCTGCAGTAACCCAGGCCAGACCCCTTCTCCTCACTGCACACCTGCCCCATGGGAGCCATGTCCTGGCTGGCTCCCATCCCCACTCCCACTCCCCTACGGCAGCTCTGGGGCTTCAGGCAAACAGGTGCTCTTAGAGAGACGGACACTGAGGGGTGCAAATCCACCTCAGGTGCTGTGAGCATAGAAAACAGTGAGGTCAGGGAGGCCATCACAGCAGCCTGGCACCCAGACCAAGAACGTGGAGAGCCCTGGAGATCAGCACACTCAAATCTGAAATGGCATCCCCCAACAGCGTCACCTGAGGCTGTCATTTGCGCCAGCATGAGCAGGTAGAGGGAGGTGGCATCCATCTGTAGGTGACCCCACTCGTGGTCCCCCACCACAGTGGCACAGGTGTGGGTGTTGTACTTGGCATGCAGACAGTCCCTGGTGCTCTGGCTGTACTTGAACGCTTCCACTTTGTCTACCTTGAGAAGGACAAGGAGATGCAGGGGTTCATCAAACCCTGTCTCCGGAGAGGCCTGGCAGCCAAGCGATGCCCCACACTTTTAGCTCAGCATGTGGAGCCATGCCTGGCAGGGCAGAAATCCTACAGCCCCCGGGCTAAGCCCCTCCACGCAGCAAGGCAGTAAGTGCAGGCTCACGTGCCACCCTAGCACAGGGCTGCAGCTGTAGAGGGCCCACAGCCACAGCTGAACTGTGTGGACAGAAAAGGGTCAACCCAAATGCCGTCAGGGAGAAGAGCTGCGGCGTCTCAGCGCCAGACAGACCACAAGACAGGGAGCAGCTGGCAAAGGCTCTGCTGGCCACCAGCCCACAGCACTGGGACTTCTATCGCCCCACGGACAGATGCCAAGTCAGAGCTTATTTCAAGACTCGCTGGAAGGGGGCCTTCCCTCCACTTGTCAGAAAAGGCTGGGGAGAGCTAGCACCGCTAGGACTGACCGTCTTTGTGGCAGAGCTGGGCCTTGAGGAGACCACTCAACTCTCGGAGGCGCTCCCCAGCCCCTACCTGTCTCATCATGCACTGAAGCAGCCCCCGCATCAGCTTCACCACGCTCTGCAAGAACAAGGAAAACAGCCTTGTTAATCCCCATGCAGCCAAGAGAAGCCCTGACTCAGGATATCAGCTAGCCACTGACCTTTGCAGGGCTTCGGCACCTGTAACCGGAGCCCTTGCTCACATTTCCATGGCCCCTACTCCCTCGGTGACAGCAGAGAAAAGCAAGATTTCTTGGCCTGCCATGGAGGCCGAGCTGCTCTGCTGTGCACGGGGAGGGAGGGCATGGCTGCAGGATGCAGCTCCCCAGCCCCTGGGAGAAGGGCTGTGTCCCCAGATCACCCCAGAGCCAGAGGGCTGGACCCTCCGGCTGTGCTCTAGGAAGAGCAGGCTCTGACATCCCTTGCTATTGCCCCCTGTGCCTGGGGACAGCCCTGTCCCCATCCTCACTGCACAGCTTCCCATCGCCTTTCAGCCCCAAAAGTGAACTAGTCAGGAGGCGACGGCCAGCTCCCCGGTATCGCTGGCCATGCCGGGACAGTCAGCGCAGGCCCTCCCTCCTGCCGACTCCCTCCTACCTGCTCCAGCTCGTAGGCCTTGGCCTTGTCCTCATCGCGGTCGGCGTTCTTGCGGTAGGCCAGGCCCAGACCCCAGACAGCCAGGATGCTGTAGACATTGTCCCGGACCCAGGCATCCCGGTGGTCGGCGCTGGCGGGGAGCAGGCCCGTCACCGCGTCCTGCCGAGGGGAGACAGGCCGAGGGGCCGCGGCCCCCTTTCCCTGTTAATTCCGCCCGACCCGGCCCGCGGGGCCGGACGGCGGCTCCCCAGGGCCTGGCGGGGCTCACCGGGGCCCGCGGTGAGGCGGATCCCGGCCCCCCCGCGCCCCCCGGCAGGTGCCGCACCTGGTGCCGGAGGATAGTCTGCTGCACCAGTCGCGCGTACCCGTCCAGCCGCACGCCCGAGTTACTCCGGCTACGCATGGCGGAGGCGGGCACCGGCACTGCGGGCACCGGCACTGCGGGCACCGGCACTGCGGGACCGCCCCGCCCCGCCCCGCCCCGCCCCGGGTCCTGGCAGCACCCCCGCTCCGCCCCGCCCGGAGGCGCCGCCCGCTCTCTNGCCCCGCCCCGCCCCGGGTCCTGGCAGCACACCCGCTCCGCCCCGCCCGGAGGCGCCGCCCGCTCTCTGACGCCCCCAGCTCTGCCCCGAGCACCGCAACAGCTTTGGAGCGGCCTCTTCGTCCCCGCTGCCCCATCGTCCACGCCGGCGGCGGCGGCCCCGGCCCGCGGAGCGCTCACTACCGAGCGGCCAGGACCCCCCGCCATGGCGGACACGGGGGGGAGGGGCGCAACGGGAGGGCGTCGGACAGCGCCTCCTGCCGGGCGGAGGCCGCGGAGCGCTGCGGGCGGACACGGACACACGCGTGGGTGCAGGGACGGACACGCGTACAGGTGTGCACCTACAGACAGACACACGGACACGCGTGTGGGTGCAGGGACGGACACGCGTACAGGTGTGCACCTACAGACAGACACACGGACACGCGTGTGGGTGCAGGGACGGACACGCGTACAGGTGTGCACCTACAGACAGACACACGGACACGCGTGTGGGTGCAGGGACGGACACGCGTGTGGGTGTGCACCTATGGACAGACACAGACACATGCGTGGGTGCAGGGATGGACGCACGTGTGGGTGTGCACCTACGGATGAAGACATGGACACACGGACACACGTCTGGGTGCAGGGACGGACACGCGTGTGGGTGTGCACCTACGGATGGACACACAGACACGTGTGTGGGTTTGCACCTGCGGACAGACACATGGACACATGCATGGGTGCAGGGACAAACACGTGTGGGGGTATGCACCTACAGATGGACACGTGTGTGGGTGAGGGATTGTACAGACAGAGACATAGACATGTGTGCCAGTACATGCATACGGATGGGCACACGGACATGCATGCTGGTGTGGGTGCGTGGACAGACACACAGACATGCATACGGACAGAGACATGGACATGTGCATGGGTGTGGGCACACACAGAGGCACAGACGTGCACACACAGGCACACATACCTCCGTGAACACACGCACGCACACATGTGCCTGCACGGGCACACATGTACAGGCTGGCAGACCCATATGTGCACACACACCCATGCACACATGTGTGTACACACCTGCGCATACACACTCTTGCACTTCCATGTGTACACAGCACACACACATGTGGCACATGCAGTCACACAACATATACACACACAGAGACAGGAATACATGCACATGCACACATATGTACATCCACAGCTGTACTGACATATACATACCCACACATACACACACATGCACATCTATACATGCACAGACATACAATAACACCCAAGCACACACATATACTTCCTGTGCACATTCGTAACTATATGTGCACACATGCATGCACACATGCATGCACACACACAGGCACAGGTATATACATGCACCTACACGTATGGGCGCAGGCAGACGTGTGCATACACACAAACGCTCACACACACACACACAGAGAGCAGTGTGCAGGTGTGGTGGGCTCCTGAGGACCCTCACGCCCCTGGCCCCGGGGACCCCTTTGGGCAGCCAAGTGGGTGCTGCGGCAAACTCAGCACCCATCAGGTGAGAGGCAGGAGCCCGCAGGTGCCATGTGCCCCTCTGTGTCACCCAGGTGGCCCTGGCACACGTGTACCCTGCCCTCACCCAGGGGCAGGGAGCTGCCGGACGCGGACAGGGGGCACTGGGTTTATTGCCTGCACAGAGCGTCTGAGCCCGGCGTTGTCCTGGGGGCCTAGGGGACACAGTCCTTCCCTGAGGAGTCCTGTCCTGGAGGTGAGCGCAGGGCGCACTCTGGTGTCCGGTGGTCCCAGCGCAGGGTGGGCTCTCCTGGGGTTGCTGGTGTCTGTCAGCGCTCGTACCGTGGTGGGGCACAGCGCCCGTCCCTGTGGGCAGAGCAGCCATAGGCACTGTGCCAGGGTCCCTGCAGGGGGGACATCCCCAGGCTGGAGCACCCAGGGTGGGGGCAAAGCTGGGGTCTGCTGGGGCTGGGCAATGGGGGGTGCCTAGGCTGGGGGCAGTGGGACTGGGGGACAGCAGGACTGAGGTGCACAGGAAGCCCCTGGACTGAGGGCAGCAGGGAGTGATGCAGGGGTGGGGGTCCCAGGGTGGAGATTCCCAAAGCCAAGTGGCTGGTGGAGTTGGGATACTTGTGGGGCCTGACAGCTGGGAACATCGGGGTATGTGGGGGGGTCCCAGGACTGGAGACACTGTGGGGATGGAGATATGTTTGGGGTCCCAGGGATGCAGGCTGGGCTGGGCAGGGGGTGACATGGGGGGTGGGCAGAGATCCCACTCACCTGCAGGCCCTAGTGATGCACTCGAGGCCATGCCGGCAGTGGGCACCCAGGGGTCTGCTGCCCACCATCCTCCAGAAGGGCGTCATGCGGGGCAGCCGGGGGGCTGCCTGCCTCCCTGCCCCCCGCAGCTCCTGCAGCACCCAGAGGGGTGGACAGGATGGGGAGGGGGGTGCCGAGCCCCCCAGCTCCCGGCACCCGCCCCCCGTGCCCAGACCCACCTGGAGGGAGCTGGGGAGAAGCAATAGGAGGGAGAGGAGCAGTGCCAGGCCATTCGTGCTGAGGGGGGAAGGGGGGCCCCTGCTGGACCTACCACCTCGGCTGATACCTGGCACAACGGAGGCTGCCATGGTGCCGCTGACTCTGGCCGTCCAGTGCCTCCGCTGGGCACTGCTCCTCCCCGGTCATGGCCCTGCACAAATATTTGAGTAGCCCCAGGTGGCGGGGCAGCCCCATGTCACCCCCCCCACTCCCCCGGCTGGGGGCTGCCAGCATCTCTGCAGGGCATCCACAAGGCACCTGGTGCCTGGGCAACACCATCCGCCTCCAGCTACAGCCCCCACGGGGTGCCCAGGGGGCAGCTCTGCCCCACAGCAGGTGAGCTCCACACCCGGTGCCCCTGTGCCATGCCCGGCCCTGATTTGTCCCGATGATACTAAGGCATGTGGGGCAGATCACCCCCTCCCTGCCCAGTGTGACCCCAGAGGATGGGGCGTGCAAGGTGGCAGTGCCCACCTGGGATGGGCAGCAGCAGGGGTAGCAAATGGGGACTGGTGGAGGCAGAGCAAAGCCTCAGCCTGGAGTTTGGGGCAGGAGACGGGGCTGGGAGTGGGGCAAAAGGGGGCAGGGATGCGCTGGCTGGCTGGGCAGATTGGGGGGCCAGTGCAGCCCCCAGTGCAGGCAGCAGCCCCACAGGCAAGACCCCTGCCAGAGCTTAAGGGGGGAGGGGCATATGTCCCCAAAGCCGGGGCTCCTGATGCTCCCTGCAAGGTTGGCACTGATGGGGTGCCAGGCTGTGCCCAAGGGGTTCGCATGGGTGTGGGAACCCCAGGAAGAGCCACCCCCGAGATGGCTGGGGACCTGGCAGCCCTGGTGCTGACGCAGGCATGGTGCCGGGGTCAGACGGGGACAGCGGCTCTTTCCCTGAACTGCTGCTCCTCTGTTCCTTTGGCAGCACCTGCCGCGCCACTAGCGCAGAGGAGGTCACACTGCTGGAGCAGCCCCTTGGCATCTGGGAATCCCCCAGGAAGGGGTCCAGCCACTGGGCACAAGAGCCCACCGGCACGGTGCATACGAGGACACAAGGCTGGGACAGACACACACCAGAGCCCATTCATCTCCGGGCACCCAGCAGGTCTGAGGGGTGCCTACAGCTGGGGTGCAGGTCCCTGCCAGGGGCAGCATGGGGCACTGGCATCCAGTGGTGCCCAGGGCTGGGAGCACACCCAGCTCCCATGCCTTTCATCATCACTTGCCTGGGTGAGTCAACACCACACGCTTAATGATTGACAAGGGAAAATCTTCCCCCTGGGGTCAGGTCTGTGAGCTTCCAAAAAAGGAGAAGACATTCCCTTCCCCACAGCCTCCTGGCTGGAGGCAGCCTGGATACGGCCAACTGGGGACAAGGGGCAGGAGAAGAGCCTGGGGCTCTGCAGGTGCTTGCTCTGCCAGGATGGGGGAGAAACTTTGGGACTGGCGGGTAGGGCAGGGATGGGGGCTAGCAGCAACTTGCCCCACAGCAAATACCCACAGGAGGGAAGAAGTGCCGAAACATCCCCACGGAGCTTGGACCAGTAACAGGGCTGGAGGCCAAGAGAGAGATGAGACCCTGGCAAGAGCCATAAGCTGAGGATGCAGAGGCAGTACCCAGCTGGCAGGTGGCAGTGCCACCAAGCAGCGGGGACAAGGATTACATCTGCCACCCATGCCTCTCTGTTCAGAGGAGAACTTTGCTCCAGCCTTGCAAACACAGGGCATTGTGCCCGGGAACAGCCAGGTTTGCCTGCAGACACCTTCCCAAAATAACCCTGACAGCCAAATAAATGCCTTGTCCACAGTGACAGACAGACCATGAGCTCATGGTCCCTCGGGGATGTGGGGCTTCTCTTGTCACCAGCCCCACCAAGGCAGCTGCCTGCAGCCACATGTGGTTCCCCCTGGCCCAGGGAGGATCGATGCTCCGGGGAGCCTCTTCTCCCAGCTCCTGCTTGAACCAGCTGGGATTTACCCCCTGCACACATTGGGGAACAAGCACCAGGGTGGCAGCATGGTGACAGTCTACACCAGCCTGTCCCAGGGTGGCATCCTATGCACCCTAGGGACAGAGCAAGAACAGGCCAAGATGGTCTTTAGCAAAATCCATCAATTTATTTATTTACACAGTCAGCAATAAATAGAGAAAAGCCAGGCGGCAGGGGTGCTTGGAGTGGGACCGACCCCTCTGGGAACAGGGGCAGGCCGGGAGTCCAGCAGAGCCCAAGCCCCGTGGGACAGCAACGGTGTGAGAAGGCAGAGGGACACCGCAACGGGGGCCTGATCCCTGGGGTAGGGCGAGACCCAAGCCCTGCTAGTGGGCAAGCCAAGGAGGTGAAGGACAGGGGTGGCAGAGGAAGCAGCGGGCAGAGCCCAGCGCAGGCAGCTGCCTGGCCCCGGCACTGGGAGCGGAGCTGGCAGCTCGGGTCCCTCCAGTTTTGACAGTCCTCCAGAGTAGAACTGCAGGGGAGGAGAGGGGCTTTCCCCAACTCCCAGCCCAATGAGATGCTGTCGCAGCTGGGACTAGAGAGGAATGGGGTGCACATGAGCTGGGAAGGAGTCCCATGGGCAGGGTTGCACCAGACACTGATGACACCCGCTTGGTGCCAAGCACAGGAACACCTGGACCACTCTCCCTCCCTGCCCTGGCTCCACCAGGAGACCCCCAGTTACCTCCTAAGAGCTTCGTGCTCCAGTCCAGGGACCCAACTCCTCCCTGGGAGCATCAGGCCAAGCACCCCTGCCCTCCAAAAACAGGCAGCAGCCGTGGGGCTGCAGGAAGGACAGATGCCACAGGGCAACTGCCCCAGCACAGGCTACTGCCTTTAAAAACCTACAATTTACATAAAACTGCCATTGTAAAACCTTCCTGCAGAGCAGTGCCACGCAGGGACGGGGAGGGGATGAACCCACCCCAGGCAGAACAAGACAAACCCTAAAGTCCAGATCCAGCAGGGACAGGCAGAGCCCAGGGGTGATGTGCCAGGGCAGCGGGCATTACCGGCAGGTGCAGGACTCTGCAATCATGTTCTCATACTCTTTGTAGAGGATGCCGCCGTCGCGCTCGATCATGAGGACGCTGATGGGGCTGTAGCGGTAGGGGACACAGGAGGGACGAGGCACGTTGGCATCTACCAGCTGATGGACAAAGCTCTGCACCACGGCGTGGTTGGGCGCGTGGTAGTCATAGCGGAGCAGGCGGGGACAGGCGCCCTTGCAGTAGCGCGGGTTGTAGCGGTGGGGAGCGATGATCCAGTGGTCCCAGCCCAGCTGGGTGAAGCTGACAGGGAAGGGGCGCAGGGAGCAGTCGCTTTTCTCCCCTCCCTGCTCCCGCAGGTAGCCAGGCAGGTCGTGGGCCAGCATCCCTGCGTTGCGCCGGTGCCGGTGGGGCTCTGCTGCCGGAGATGTCAGCCCTGCCCGGGTGTCATTGAGGTAGAGGAGGAGGAAGGGGTGGCTGGGGGCCACTGGGGCATCACGGCCCCCCGCCCGTCCAGCACGCACACAGACATGTCGCAGTGCCAGGCTCCCCGCACTGCTGTTCCTGGGCACCAGGTATGGGGTGACATCCGCTTCAGCCCAGCCACGGCGGGGGCGGGCAGCAGGGCTGAGCAGTGTCCCGGGTGCCTCGCCGGTGGCCGCCAACTCCAGTGCGCAGAGGAGGCGACCACGGGCCAGCGGCAGGCTGGGCAGGTAGACCATGGTGGCTCGGAGGAGGTGCTCAGCCTCGGGCTGGCCCTCCAGGTGGTAGGTGAGGGGCTGCACGTACCAGCGACCTGTGGGGAAGCAGCAGTCAATGCCCCAGTAGGGCACAGCAGGCACTGCACCAGCACAGCCTTCTCCCAGGGTGCTGCCGCAGCCCCGCACAGCACAGTGGAGCCCGTGGCATCACCACCCTCAAAGCTCGTGACAGCCAGGGGCAAAGGGCAGGGACAATTCCCATCCTCTGCACCAACACCACTGGCCTGGCACAGCTTCAGACAGGATGGAAAGGGGAGAGGGGCACGCGGGGCCAGCAATGATGGCCCATCTCAGGGCCATCTGGCCCTGTGGCAGGGAGGGCCTGGGCCCCCTGCCAAGGGGGACCCCACATCCAAGGGCAGCCCCAGAGGGCACAGCACATGCCAGACCTGGCCAGGAAACTGTAAAGAGGGGGAAGGAGGCAGGCAGAGACCCCACAGGGCTCAAGCCCACCCCACCAGCTCCACTAAGCCCCCGTACTACCCTCAGTGTTCCCCTGCTCCTTACCTGCCCAGGGTTGACCCCCATGGGAGCTGGCCCAGACGAGGCGGATGGTGTTGGTGCCCAGGCTGCGGCCACGGCGGGGTCGGCCTTCACGGTCGGCAGCATGCCGGTACAAGTTCAGCATGTAGCGCAGGGGCTGCCTGCTTGCTAGCCCCGCTCGCCAACCCTGGCTGCCCGGTGCCTGCACTTGCAGGGCCTGCAGGAGGGGCAGGGGGGGGACGGCAGGCAGGGAGCCAGGGGGCAGCAGGGATTGGTTTGCAGCCTGGGAAAGGGGCACCACAAGGAGGAGGAGGAGGCTGGTGAAGGGATGGATCAAAGCCATGATAGGTGCAGGAGGGTGGGTGAGCGAGGCGAGGCTGGCCGGCAGCAGGATCAGGGGGAGCCTGCAGTCATGCTTCTTACCCCCTGGAGAGGCAGACCTAGTTGTGGGCACCAGCAAGAGGAGACCCCAGGGTGCTGCCAGCTGCTATCAAGCCAGGACAACCATGACAGCTGCTTCAGCTTGGCACAGGAACAGAAAAGTGGGGAGCTCTCTATGCAAAAAGGGGTGCAAATTCCAGACTAAAACCCCGGACCAGGGGCAAAGACAGACGGCCAGGAGCCTGGCTACAGGGGCCGTAAAGGTACCGGGGCAAGGGAGTGGGG
>VYZM01021349.1:47586-75045 GCA_013398915.1 Dromas ardeola
TGTGGGGAGCCCCGCGCCCCCCCCTCCATCCCACCCCACCCTCAGCCACCTGCTTGGGACCAGCGACCCAGCGGCGCAGGACCGGGAGATGCTCCCGGCCCTTCTCGGCTGCCGGCGCGAGGCGGATGGTGGGAGGCAGCTGTTGCTTTTCATGGACACCCCCCCTCTTCCCCCCTCGGCCACTGAGGGCAGCGCAGCACCCTGGGGACGGGCACCGGCAGGGGGGCTGGCTCAGGCTGCGGCGCAGGAGGTGCATCCCAGTGCCGGGCCGTGGGGTGGCCACAGCCTCCCGCGGCGGAGCAAAGGACAGTGTTGGGATGCCAGGCAGGGTGAGGAAGAGTTGGGACACCAAAAAAAGGCAAGGAAGGAAACTTTGCCTGCAGGGAAGCCACCCTGAGCGGTGTTCCTGGGTGAGGAAGTGCCATCTCCCCTGATTTCCAGGATTGCACCTCCTGGCTGGCCCAGCCATAGAGGGTGAGGGGCTGTGCACCCCCTTTCAGGGCTCATCCTCCACTTCTGTCTGTCCTTGTCCTCCCAGGGCTGTCACAGGAGGCGGCGGAGCCCTGAGCCAAGCTGGGTGGGAAGATGGCTGAGAAGCTGCTGCCTGGGGACCTGTTCCTGCGGAAGACCCGGGAATCGGTGTCATCCCTGGACTCGGACAAGCTGGCACCCATCTCTCCTGAGGTGGGCGGCGAGGAGTCATCCGACAGCGAGGGCGAGCAGGAGGACAGTTCCCACAAGCTTATCCGGAAGGTGTCCACCTCGGGGCAGATGAGGAGCAAGGTCAGGGGCGCTGGGACCTTGGGCGTGGGGCTGGACGGCGTGGGGGAGTCCCTGCTGAGAAGGTGTGTGTGGGGGTTTTGGCCGCTCTGGGGTGTAAATCAGTGCCAGGCACTTGCTGCTTGCAGAGCCAACCTGGCCAGTGCCCGAGGCAGTGCCAGGAGAGGTCTGGCCCCCTATGCCCTGCAGGAGGGCACATGCAGAGGTGCTCACCCCATGGTGGTGGGGTTAGCATTGGTCCCATGGGGCTGTGGAGCACGAATCTCACCGCGCTGTTAGGGAGCAGGGGCTCTCCCCCTACCCAGACTTCCCCCCGAATTGCCTTCATCCCTTGTTTATATCCCCTGGGCTCCCCCTACCTGCTCCTGAGGAAAGGGGGAGTCTTTCAGGAAGGGTCTGCCCCACAGACCCTCTGGGGGTGAGATTTAGGGTCATTGCGGCTGTAGGCTCCTGGGATCCTGCACCCCGCTGCAGGCAGTGTGCATGTGGGGCCGGGTGGGTGGCAAAATGGAGCCGGCATCTTTCCTGGTGCCCCAGATTAATTTGGCTGTGCCAGCTCCCCTGTGGGCCCTGCTCCCGCAGCCTTCCCTAGATCCAGGGCCTTGTGGTGGTTTGCTGGGTGGATGGGGACACCTTTGAGGTCAGACGTGACACTCTTTTGCCTCCCGGCTGTTGGCGTGAGGGAAGCTTGTGTGTGTGCGTGTGCAGGTTGCTCAGAGGAAGCTATTTTGGTAAGACCTACAAAAATACAGAGTCTAGCACCTTCTGGCCAAGCAGGGGTGGGTGGCCGTAGGTGTCCTAGGTGGGGACAAGTGAAATGGCCAGGCACACCCTTGCCTGAAGCGCAGGGAGAAATAACTTGGGCTGAATGGCCAGGTGGGAAGTGGGGAGAGGAGGAGGTTGGGAGGGGGGCGTTTTGGGGAGGGGGTATCTGGTCATGATGCGGGGAGGATGCTCTGGGGGACATGCCGGGTGAGCCGTCCCTTTGCATCCACTGGCTGTGGGAAGGAGGCGGTGGTGTGAGTCCAGGCAGTGCCTGCAGTGCTGGTGGACAGGCAGGGGCTGCTGCCCTGCAGGGGGACCCTCACCATGGGGCTGTGCCAGAACCACCCCCCCTGCAGCTGGCTTCCAGCCCCAGCCACCCCTTGGCAGGGATTTGGTGGCCGTGCTGCCCCGGGGAGTGGGGACAGCTGAGAAAACACGGTGGGGGATGCCGTTCTGGAGCAGGGGGGTCCCCCCAGGGCTCTGGTGTTGGGTGCTGCAGGCATGGAGGGATGGGGTGTTGTGCTGGGTCTGGTGGCAGCTCAGGGCTGGGGCCAGCTCCCCTCCCGCTGACCCGGGCCTGGCTGTTGTGCCAAGCCTGGCACACGGGCACGAGGGGGGCAAAGGGCATTTGCCCGGGGGTGCGGAAGTCCTGTGCTCCCAACCCGGCACCGTGGCGTTTTCCCACTTGGCAGGAGACATTTCCAGGGCAGGCAGAGCTGGGGGGGGCTCTTGCTGAGTCCCTCTGGCTGCTCAAGGAACGTGCCTCGTTTTCCCCTTCTTTGGAGTAGGCTGGCACCTCCTCTGCCTGCTCCAACGTGGCTGCCAGGTGGGTGCTGGGGGCTGTGCTGGAGTGCAGGGTGCCGCGCGGGGGGCACGGTAGGAAGCCAGGCTGGTGGGCAGGGTCCTGGGGATGCTTAGTGCTGTGTGCAAGCCCTCAGCACCCTCCTGGAGGGGCAGCTGCTGCGCCGTTGGAGTTTGCCACACAGCATTTGCTGTGCTGGAGGGGTTTGCTGGGCTGTGGAGCACGGGGGATATTGCAGGGAGTCATCAGTGCCAGGAATCCTGAGAGAAAAGGGCAGATGGCCGGGCTGTGCCCACGTCCTGCAGCAGCAGCAGAGGGACGTGAGTGCACCCTGAGCCCCCAGCCCAGGTGTCAAAGCCACTCCGTGCCACCAACAGGTCCGGCCTCGCCAGCTGACAGGCCATGCGTGGGGAAAGGCTGAGCTGCCGGCTCCCTGCCTGCCGCCACCGCTGTCCGCCCGCATCCTGCACAGCGTCAGCAATTAGCCATGCAGGAGGTGATGCTGCGCAGCGTGCCGGGGGAGGCAGGCGGCATGATGGATGGGCAGGCAGAAAGGACGCGGCTGGGTTAATGCCCACGGAGTCGGGAGAGAGGAGAGAGGGGTGAGAGAGATGGGCAGGGCTGGTGCTGGAGGGGGCTGAGAGGAAGCTGTGCATGCATTCCCCCCCTCCCCCAATCTAAGTGTTTTCAGTGTTGGGGTTCAGGGTTTTCCTTGAGGATTCCTTTGCCTTGGTCCGGATGGGCAGGACCACGCTTGCAGCCTGGCTCCTTGCTGGATGGACTCCTTTCTTCACTACAGAGACAAGGATTTTGGGATGCGATTGCTGCTGCCACCAGGTCAGGCTGTCCCGGGCTCATGTGCCACCCATCCCATTGGCTATGGCCACAGCTGCAGACACCTTTCTGAGCCTCTTCGACACCCTGTGCACCCCTGTAGGTCTGGGATGGGGGAGAAGGGAACCATTGCTTGTACCCCAGAGACTGCGGCAGGTAGCTAATTAGCACACACTTAATGAGTGAGGGAGAGTCTAGTGCCGGGGCTGCAGCTCCCGAGAGATAACCAGGTTAATGGTGGTGGGGGGCTGGCCTATTTTTTGGCCGTTGGTGCTGGTTGGGGTGCTGGAGGGGCTCTATAGGAGCCTGCCAAGTTGGGGAGCCGGGAAGGGTCAGGACCTCCACCCCACTGCCCACCCACACTGACGGGGGCACCCTGGTCCCTAGTGATGGGAGCGAGCAGCTTCCCCCCCCCACAGGGTGTTGTCCAGCCCCGTGGGGACAGCAGTGGGTGAGGATCGTTTTGGGATCTGCTGAATCCTTCCTGATCGCTGCTCCCCATTCCCAGCACCCCTCCGTTCCTCCATCCCCTCCTCAAACCTCCCCATCAATCACGTCTCCCCACTCCACACCCCCAGCTTGGCTTTCTCCGGGCTGTAATTGCCGGGGCGCCCCACAGGGCGCTTTGTGCCAGCTTCGGCGTGGAGGCGGCAAGGCCATTGTGCTCGGTGACAATGACAGCTGCCAGGCGCAGGTGCCCCTGCCGGGCTGAATGGCCCCAAGATGGATGGGGTCTTGCTGATGCCCCCTCCTCCTCCTCCTCTTCACCATAGCCGGGGGCTGCTGGTTGCCTGCACCAGGTTTTGGGAGTGCAGGGGCAGAGCAGGAGGGGGATGCTGCACTGCATCCCTGCACTGGTCCCCTTAGGGCTGGGCGGGAAGAGGCAATGGGAAGGAGGGAGTGCCAGCTCCAGGGTGCATCAAGACCTTTGAGGTGCTGGAAAATGGGCGGGGGGGGGCATATCCTGCCTGTGTGGGTCGGGCGCTTGGCTGCTGGTACTGCCTCGGCATGGGCTCTCCCAGCAGCTGAGTGGAGGCGGGGAGCAATCCGGCAGCTCTGCTCGGTTCAGCTCCATCTGCAAGGAGCTGCAGTGAGTGACTGGTCCTGTGGTGCTTGTGCTGGAGCCGGGGGGCTGCAAGCAGCAAGGGGGGCATGGGGGGTGCATGCCAGGGATAGAAGCCTTGCCCATGGGGTGGGCACAATGTGCATGGCCATGGCTTGTCTGACATTTAGAAAGGGGGATCATGTTCCCAAATGATGCTGGGGTACATTGCAGCTGCTCAGTGGGGCCAGGGGTCCTGCCAGCATCCTCCCGGGGGACTGGGGGGTGTCAGCGGGGTTATTGGTACCCCGAGGGATGAGTGCTGCTGGTCCTTGCTGGAGGCGGTGGGCACCCCGCAGGCTCAGGGTGCTCCAGGGATGGGATGAGCGGTGGATGCGGATGTAGGGGTGTTGGAGCGGCTGCAGGAGGCCTGGCTGTGGGGAGGGCTGCCCGCTGAGGGATGGATCCTGGCTAAAAGACAAGGAAAGCAAAGTAGGGCCCCTGGGGCCAGGCCTGGAAACGTCCTTCCTGCAGCGGGAGGGTGGCACGTGGCTCCCGGTCAGCGCATCCTCCTGGCCTGACACTGATGAGGGACTGGAGCATCTCTTGTATGGGAGAAGCTGGGAGAGCTGGGGGTGTTCAGCCTGGAGGGGAGGCTGGGGCTGGGCGGTCCTCAGCGATGTGGATAGATATTTGAAGGGGAGGGTGCAGCAAAGAGGAAACCGGGCTCTGTTCAGCGGTGTCTGCTGATGGGACAATGGGCACAGATGAAAAAATAGGAAATTGTGTCTGAACACAAGAAAACACTTTTTCTACTGTGAGATTGGTCAAGTGCTGGCACGGGCTGCCCAGAAAGGCTGTGGAGTCTCCATCCGCAGAGAGATTCAGAACCCATGGGTTGAGTATCTCCATGATCCTGGGCAGCTCCAGGTGACTCCCCACAGACTCCATCCCAGAGCTCCCCGCCAGCCCCAGCCATGCCGTGGCCACATGACACCAAAGACCATCTCCCCTGTGGCTGTGCCCCATATTGCTCCCAACCCAGTGGCACGTGGCCTGCCAGGGGCTGGTGAGGGGACCTGCCGGTCACTGGGTCACCCCGCAGCGGGACTGTACCGCCGCACACGGTGACGCTGCTGGGGACTGTCCCCGCTGAGGAGGCTGCAGCAGGGCAGGGGAGGCTGGGCTTGCTCTCGTTCATCAGGGCTCGCTGAGCCAGTGCCTGGGGTGTAAAGATAGCCCCAGTGTCACCAGCCGGATGTTTGTGAGGTTTCTCAGATGCGCTGCCCTCTCCCTGCTCACATTTTCCATTATGCAAGCGCTGCTCTCACCCATCAGTGGCCGGGCAGGGTGGGAGAGCTGTGGCAGTGCCTGCGGTACCCAGGCACAAGGGGCGGGGGACCAGCGCAGGGTGGGCTGGTGCGGGATGCTGCCGGTGGGGTGCTCCAGCACTGGTGTGGCTGTAGATAGGGAAGCACGAGCTCATTTCTGAAAAGGAACTGAAAGTTGTGACTGCTGGAGGATGAGGTGTAGGGGGGTTTCACCCTTCTTCTAGGGGCTCCTTCCCTCATTCCTCTCCTCCCTGTTAATCCTCCGTCCCCTTTCGATGGCCTGAGCAATGCCTCATGGCACCATGTAATGGCATGTCGGGACCAGTGCTGGGGTCTCTTTTCAAGGATTGCCCCAGCCCTGGGAAGAGGGGGATTTGAGGTCCTGCAATGGCAGCAGGCTGCATCCTTGGGAGGCGTGGATGCAGTTGAGCCTGTGGGGCTGTGGCACCCCTGGGACACAGCCCCGGCTGCCCGGTCCCGGAAGAGCTCTGCCATATCACAAAGCCTGATAAGGTTTCCAACCGACTCCAGCCCACAGGGTGCCCAGCAGATGCTGGCAGCCCTGCGGCCGGGCTGTTTGCAGGGCTGCCAGCTCCCCCCTGCTGTCCTGGCACCCGCCGGCACAGGACGGGGGTGAGCTCTGGCCTGACCGGACCCTGGCATGTTCCTGGTGGGCTGCTGCAGTGGGAGGAGGTGCCTGGGATGATGCTGGTGCAATGCAGGTCGGTGCGTTGGCGGGCGTTCGGTCCCCTCTCCTCCTCCCTAAGCAAGGCATTGTGTCGCCACGGGGCCAAGCAGATCCCATCAGGAGCAGTGCAACGGCTGCCAGCCGGGTGGGCAGCCAGTGTGGTGCCCACCAGCCTTATGTGCCAGCATTCCTGAGTAACTCAGCCCTCCTGGCGCTTCTCCAGCAGCTCCTTTGCTGTCCTAGCCCATCCCAGCTGATCCCAGCAGGAGAACCCTCCCGCCCCTGCTGTGGTCAAACCTGGCTGCACTGCGGGCTTTTCCCCGGGATGTTGGCGGCAGAGTGGGGGGAGTGGGGTGGGGGTTCAAAGCAGCATCTCTGCCTTATGCCTTAGCCTTATGCCTTAGGGCTGAGGGAAGAGCCAGCATCTTGGGGTGCCCTGCTGGGGTGCATTCCCGGAGGGTCCCCTGGCCTGTGCCTCAAACCCCCTTTGCCTGTGCTGAGCACAGAGCCAGCCTGCAGCACAATGGCCCCTGGGGATCAGCCTGGTCCTGGCGGGGAGCATTGCCGGTGGCCGGCCATCCTCCTGGGGCTATTTTTAGCTGTGCCCCCTCCAAGGCTCCGGTGCCACTTGCCCTCCGTCAGCTGTGGCTGGGTTGGAGGTGGCAGTTTCTCCACAGACCCCGGGTGATTTAGTTCTTGCCTTTGCCTCTCTACCCTGCGTCTGAAGGATCCCCTGGTGCCAGGCACATCCCAGGTGGTGCTGAGTCCCCTGGGCTGGAGAGAGCAGGGAGGGTCCCCGAGATGGGGCAGGGGAGCGCTGGGGCAGAGCCCTGTGGAGGGGAGCTGGCCTCAGGCTGGTGGCCGGGCACATCGTTCTGGGCATCGTCATGCTGTGTTACCGCCTCTGCTGCTGGGACGGAGCCGGTGTTGGCTCCACTGTGGCTCCCTGCAGCACTGCTGGGGCTTGCCAGCTATGAGAGCTGGGGTTGGTGTGAGCGGAGGGGCTAGGGCTCGTGGCACCCCACGCTCGGGGCTGTGCAATGTCTGGGGGCTGTCAGTGTCCCCGAAAGCTCTCCAGGAGGAGGAGGAAGCAGCCCCTACCCTGTGCAGTGGGTGTGTGGCTCCTGCTGCTGGGAGCTCTAGGGTACCTAATAGCCACTGGCTATAGGGGACTGTATTCTTGTGGTGACCCTGGAACCTGGGCTGGGGCTGCAGGGGAGGCAGCACAGTGGGGGCGATGCCACCCCGGCACATCCCGCGGCCACTCGCCCCGGTGACAGCCTTTGCCCTCCCCACCCCTTTCCTGTTTGTGAAGGGGAAATGATGGGCTCACTCGATGCTACCCGCTGCAGCGTGGCTTCCCACTGCATATCTGGGTCTGCTGGTGGCCTTGGACATCAGATTCCTCCCGGTTCTCCTGTCCCTAGTGCCGAAAGCAGGGGCCCAAAACCACGGAGCCACTGGGGAGCTGCTTGTGGCACAGGTGCTCCTGGCTGAGACCGGCTGAGACTTGAGTTTGCCACCCCATGCTGGGGTGCTTGTGATGAGTGAGTTTGCAGGGGAGGGAAACTGAGGCATGGCCCCCCAAAGCCACAGCACTGCGGGTGTCCTAAAACTCTTATGGGTGTCGTGGTGGAGGTGGTCAGGGCTCTGCCTTTCGGGCTGTACCCTAGCCTGGGGCTGGCATGGGGCTGGCAGCCATGTCGCTGTCCCCCAAAATGGCTGGGACTGTGACATCCTGGGGCTGGGCGATGCCTTGTTGCTACTGGCTGCCAAGAGAAATTGCTGCAGTGTCCACAGCAGCGTGGGCTGGGGGCGTTTCAGCTCCATCCCCTCGCAGGAGGGGATGCCGTTCCCCTGGCAGCCTTCCTGGCTGAATCCTGCCAGGAGGTGTCCCTGGAGCTGGGCAGAGCTGGGTGCCCGCTGCAGCACTGGCTCCGGCCCTGCTGCGATAGCCCCGAGCCACCCTCAGGAACTTGCCCCTTCCTCCTGCTCCTTGTCATCACGTTCTCCTGCTCCTTGCCATCATGGGCTCCCCCACACCACTCCTTGCTGTCACATGCTGCCTGTCCTTTGCAGCAAAAGCAATGATTGCAGCAAACCCAGAGCTGGTGCCTGTGGCTCCTGCATGCGGACAGGTGTGGTGGAAGTGGCCGTTTGTGGCTGGATCCCACCTGGCCGTGGCAGGACCCTGCCCTGTCCCCTCCTGACGTGGGCAGGGTGTGCTAGGGTGCACGGTTTGTTTGTGGATTTGGGGGTCGCAGCTGGAACCCCGGCGCTGCCCTCACTGGCTGTGTGGCTGCCGGGGCTCAGGGCAGCTCTGGGATCACCATGTCTGTGTGCTCTCACAGCCGAGAGGCTGGGGAGGGGACGCAGTGGGTACCAGCACTGGGGACACCAGGCTGTCTGGACTTGCACCGACACTCGCAGGTAGCACGTGCATCAACCAGTCCTGAGGGATCAATGTGTTGATAGGGAGGGATGAAGGCATAAGATGTCCTTCTCTGAACTCAGGGCTACAAGCTGGAAGAGAGCTGGGGACATCTGGTGTGTGCCCTGGGTGGCTCGGGGAGGGTTCAGGCACTGGGGACTTGAGGCTCAGGGAGCACCCCAGGTGGGGTTTGGGCTTCTTTGTGACCTTGGAGGCTCCTGCTACTCCTGGTGCTCTGGGCATCTTGTTCGGGGCCATGGGGCAGTGGGTGAATGCCAAGGGCAGGGGCCGGTGTGTTTCCAGGCTGGCAGGTGCCTGGGTGCCACCGCTTGCAGCACACGGGCTGGGCACAGAGCGTGGAGCCCCGGGGCCATGGTTCTCTCACGATGCCCTTGGTGCCTGGTGCTAATTCGCCGTTAAATGTGCCTTGTCGTCGTGTGCCGGCATCTGATACAACCGCTGTTGCGGCTAATTGCAGAGGAGCAGCTGAATGGGGCTGCCGGCAGTGTTTAAAGAAGATACAATCAAAGATTAAGCAGTGCCAGAGCATCTCTGCCACCCCTCTCTGCTCGGCACAGACTCATAGTCGCGTTGCAAACACTAATTAATTGAGCCTGGTAAACACCACTGTGAGGAGGGTAAATATTGGCAGGTGCTGCGGATCGGGGAGGGCAGGGGCCGGGCGGCCGGGATGCAGGGGTGTGCTGTGCTGTGAGGAGATGCTCTGCCTGCCGCGGGCTGCCTTCGTCCTCAGGTTGTCTCCTCTGGGGGCTGTGGGTGCCAGGCAGGGCTGGCCACGTCCTGGCCGTCTGTCCCCCAGCTGAGCAAAGAGGCTGGGGCCGCAGTGCCCAGTAATGCCACCTCCAATGTGGTCCTGGGGGCTCGGGGGCACCGGTGTCCCCTGCGAGGGAGGTCTCCCGGCCCCAGCTCTGCCCTTGGCTCCAGGAAGCTGCAGCAGGGCCAGGCTGTCCTGAGTGCTGCTCTGGGGATGGGGAGGAGGCGGCTGGCAGCGGTGGCTCTGTGCTGCTGGAGACCTCCAACCGCCAGCACTGCTGTGCTTGGCACCATCCCCCCAAATCACATGAAATGCCCAATGCCCAGGGTATGGTGGGCGATGGACATCATTTACCCTGCTACATCCAGCACAGTGTGAACCCCAGAATGTCCCTTCTGTGCTCTGGGCACTGCTTAGCTCCTGGGGACTGGCATCACTGGAGGGGGGGAGTGGCTTTGGGAGTCCTGGGGGTTGTGTGAGCTCACGACCCTGTGGTCTCTGCAGAAGAGTGTGAAGGAGGGGCTGTTGCTGAAGCAGACGAGCTCCTTCCAGAGGTGGAAGAGGCGATACTTCAAGCTGCGGGGCAGGACGCTCTATTATGCCAAGGATGCCAAGGTAGGCTGGGGGGGGCTTCCAGCACGCTCAGCCAGGGGGGCTTGAGCCTGCAAGCCCGGGGAGGAGCCCGAAATCCCTGCCGGGTGGGACTGGGGCTCCGGCTTCTCCCCCACAGTCCCTGATCTTTGATGAGGTGGATCTGTCCGATGCCAGCGTGGCCGAGACCAGCACCAAGAACATCAACAACAGTTTCACGGTGAGGGAGGTGCAGGGCTGGCTGCTGTGCCTCTCCACCTCAGCACCTCGCGGGGAGGCACCCCAGGACCCTTCCCTCCCCACAGAGCTGTGGGGCACCCCGCAGCGTGGCCTTGTGCTGATGGAGGTGGCACCGGTGGCCATGTGCCAGGCTTTGCTGGGGGCTGCTCTCCTGGGGGTTGGCTGGCCATGGGGTGGCCTTGAGGTCACAGGGATGGTGGCTCTTGCAGGTGATCACGCCATTCCGGAAGCTCATCCTATGTGCAGAGAACCGCAAGGAGATGGAGGACTGGATCAGTGCCCTGAAATCTGTCCAGAAGTGGGAGATCCATGAGGTGATGCGGGCAGGGGGCTGCGAGTGAGCAGGTACCCCTCTGGAGCTGGGGGTGCCTTCGGCTGCAGGACAGGAGCTGCTGCCCTCAGCACAGCCCGTGGGGAGGGCAGGAGCTGGGAGCGGGGCCGGGGGGACTCGGGGGAGTGAGGAGGGCAGGAGTGCCAGCTGGGGGCCCTGGGGACTGACGGGGCAGGGCTGTGTCCCCCAGCAGGCCACGCAGTTCAACATGGAGCACTTCTCGGGCATGCACAACTGGTACGCCTGCTCCCACGCCCGCCCCACCTTCTGCAACGTGTGCCGCGAAGCTCTGCCGGGGGTCACCTCCCATGGCCTCTCCTGCGAAGGTCAGCGCTGGGGTCCTGCTGGGGGGTGGGATGGGGGACCCTCTGCCAGGCTGGCCTGGAGCAGGAGGGATGCAGGGTGATGCCCACTGCCTGCTGGGACAGCACCGTCACCAGTGGCAGAGGGGCTGGTGACCAGGGCTGCACATCCCATGGGGACTGTCCCGGTCCCCCTTGTGCAGTCTGCAAGTTCAAGGCACACAAGCGCTGCGCCGTCAGAGCCACCAACAACTGTAAGTGGACGACACTGGCCTCTATCGGCACCGAAATCATCGAGGATGAGGACGGGGTAAGCAGGGGAGTCCCCGCGGGGGGACCTGGCAGGACAGAGCCACCAGCAGAGCTGGCCTTGCTGTGCCCAAGCCAGGAGCGGGGGGGACCCTGACACCCAGCTGTCCCCTGCACTGTGTGGCCTCCAGGCTTGGCTCTGCGGGGACATGGCCTGGGGACACCTCCTCTGCCACCTGGCACCAGGATCCCTTATTGCTCTCCAAGTGGGGCCACCCCCAAGCATTTGCTGGGGACACCCCTGCCCTGCCCTAGACGCTAGCGGCTGCAAGGGACCAGGCAGGGACGAGAGGGCATGGCAGGGATCTCAGGGACGCCCTGCCCTGCTGTGGGGCATCACCCCCTGCCCACCTCTTCTGTGGTGCCTGGGGAAGGGGGTGGCCTGTGTCACTGTCACCCAAGCGCTTGGGGGCAGGCAGGGGTGATGTGTCCTTGGCAACTGTCCGTCTCCGCAGGTGGCCATGCCCCACCAGTGGCTGGAGGGGAATCTGCCCGTCAGCGCACGCTGCGCTGTCTGCGACCGGACCTGCGGCAGTGTCCGGAGGCTGCAGGACTGGAGGTGTCTCTGGTGCAAGGCCATCGTAAGGATGTGTCCATCCCTGTCCCCCCCGCCATGGCACCCTCCTGGGTGCATTGCTGGGGAAACTGAGGCTGGAGGCTTTGGTGCTGCGTCCCCTGTCTTTGCTTATGCACGTGTCCCTCTGTCCCCAGGTTCACAGCGCCTGCAAGGAGCTCTTCGGCAAGAGGTGCCCCCTGGGCCAGTACAAAGTGTCCATCATCCCGCCAACTGCCTTGAACAGCATCGATTCGGATGGTGAGTCATGGAGGGGACAAGGCTGGGCTGCGGGTGGAGGACAGGCTGTTTGGGACAGGGCGCTCAGCTCCTTTGCAGGCATTGACTTGTCGCACTGTGCCTGCTTTCCCGTGGGGCAGCAGGAACACCATCATCAGTAGGCTCCAGTGTCAATGCCCCTCCCTGCCACACCGTGGGTTGAAGGCTGCTTGTTGCCCAGTGCTCTGCCTCAGGGATGTGGTGGTGCCATGGTTCCGGGTGACACTTCTTCCCGGTATGTGGCTTCAGTTGCTCCTGCCAGGCTGCCTCTTTCAGTGGCCCTGGTCATGGTCCCTCTGTGAGGGACCTGAGCTCCCCCCCCCAAGACCCTGAGGTGGGGTGCCCCTGTTGCACCCCAATGGTTCAGCACCTTGCAGGGCAGGATGAGGCCCTTGCTTGGGTTATTTCTCATTTTTTCGGTAGTGCAGAGCACAGCTTCCCCCTGGTGCAGGTGGCTGCTGGGGTGCTGGGGGGAGAGGCAATGTGCAGTCGGCNTGTCTCCCCCACTCTCTCAGGAGGGGCCCAGCTGGCCTTCGCCGAGCAAAATCTGTTCTTCTCCTCCGGATATTTCTTTTCTCATTCTTTAATGATTTTCACTGCTCGGCTCAGCCGGCGGCTCATCTGCTTCTTGTTACTCATCGGGATGCTGTCAGGGTAACCATCACGCGGTTTCTCCTCCAGCTTCCGAGCCGCGGTTGCTCTCGGCACCCTCCCTGACAGCGTCTCTGCCCTGTCCCAGCCAGCCGAGGCCGGCATGGCCGGTGGCTGTGACCGCGGCTGAGCCCGATGGGGCTCTGCCACTGCAGGAAGCAGCCTGGCGAGGCCGCAGCCCCCCTCCTCCTGCCGCACTGTCCCCGTGGCGAATGGGTGCTGCTGGCAGCGGGCTCTTCCACGGCAGCCCACGCTCTGACTCAGCAGCCCCCGGTGTTTTGCTTTGCCAATCCGCTCCACACAGCTGGGCTGGGAGCAGAGATGGAGCCATGCCGGGCAGCGGTGGTCTGCGGGGATGCTGCTCCCCATGCGGCAGAGGCACCGGGGGTCCTGGTTGCACCCCGCGGGGCTCTGGGGCAATGGCTGTGGGGCCGGTGCCAGCGGCAGACAGGGCTGATGCTTCCCTTGCTGCAGCATCACCGGGTCTGCCAAGGGAAGGAGCCAGCGGGCACCGGCCTGTGGCCCGTGGACGGGGATGGCCAAGATGTGCCTGAGGCGGGTGCAGGCTGTGGGCCAGCTATCGATCCTCCTCTGCCTTGGACACATTTCATTCCCCATCTCATTTCTTTAAAAGCATGATGCTGGCTGCCAAGCCTCCCGAGGCTTCTGCGTCATTCACACCCACCAGTCAGAGCCCTGGTAGGAGCAGGCGGCAGAGCTGGGGGTGACAGTAGAGCCCCCGGGGCTGCCAGTGCCACCCCTGAGCACCCCCAGGTGGGAATGTTCCCCGTTCCCATGTGGTTTGGCTGGGTCGGTCCCGGCTGGGTTGGTCCCAGCCCGTCTGCTGGCATAGCCAGGAATGGACCCTCCTGTGTGCCCACCACTGCTGCCCCTCTTGGAGTAGCAGGCTGGGAACAGGAGTCAGCTCAGTGACACGCTTTGTTGCCTGCAGGGACAGTGATGGAGCAGGAACCCTACTTGGATCTGCCCTAGTGCTAGCCTTGCCCATCCCCATTCCCATCCCCACTGCCATCTCTCACTCTTACTCCCACCCCTCTCCATGCCCTGGGCACGCCGATCACTGTCCCTCCTGCCTGGCCTCAGCACCCTGTGGGTTGGGCACGGCACAGTCAGGGTGTCCATGTGGCCCCTGCTCTCCTAAGGTGTCTCCATCGGTGTCTTTGGGTGGTGGGAGCTGGGGCGGGGGTCTCACACACATGGGCTCGCTGCAGGTTTCTGGAAGGCCACCTGCCCCTCGTCCTGCTCCAGCCCTCTCCTGGCCTTTGTCAACTCCAAGAGTGGGGATAACCAGGGTGTCAAGTTCCTGCGCAAGTTCAAGCAGTTCCTCAACCCAGCTCAAGTCTTTGACCTCATGAACGGGGGCCCACACCTGGGGTAAGTGCTGGCCTGGGCGCCCCAGGGTGGCCCCGGCAGGGGGGGTCCTGGCACAGCCCCCAGACCCTCTCTTCTGTCCCCCCACCCCCAGGCTGCGCCTCTTCCAGAAGTTCTCCACCTTCCGGATCCTGGTGTGCGGGGGGGACGGCAGCGTGGGCTGGGTGCTCTCCGAGATCGACGCCCTTGGTCTCCACAAGCAAGTGAGTGAGTGCCGGGCATAGCTGGCGTGGGCTGGCAGCGTCCCCAACACAGCAGCGGGGACCCCCCCCGTGTCCCTGGGGTGCTGCGAGCAATGGGCCCTCCGGGGCTACGTTGAAGCCACCCGCCCTGTCCCTCTCCCGCAGTGCCAGCTGGGCGTCCTGCCCCTGGGGACTGGCAATGACCTGGCGCGAGTTCTGGGCTGGGGCAGCCTGTGCGACGATGACACGCAGCTGCTGCAGATCCTGGAGAAGCTGGAAAGGGCCACCACCAAGATGCTGGACCGGTGAGCATGGAGCTCTGCTCCCCCCCTGCCGCCTTGGCACCTCTCAGGCAGCCTGTCCCCGTCCCCTGCCCATGTGTCCCCGTGCCAGGGTGGCAGGAGGTGGCAGGCAGCCGTGGTCTCTGCTTGGCAGGTGGAGTGTGCTGACCTATGAGGCCCCCAAGCAGTCCCCCCCGGCCCTGAAGGAGGAGGAGAATGGGGACTCCAACATCCAAGTGGGCACCACTGGGGACTGAGGGCTTGAGATGGGGGAGGACAGGCGGGGGGGCAGGTCCTCATTCACCCCATCAACCGGTTCGGGGGCACGCAGGGTGGGATCGCACAGCGGGAGGTCATACCGGGGGTCCCTGGGACTGGGGCTGCGAGGGGGCTGGCAGCTAGCTGCGTGCGATGAAATGAGTCTGGCAGGTCTCAGCCCAGCACGTGCACTCAGGAGCAGGCAGTGGGGGCAGGGGGAGCTGGCTTGCTACCGGCAGGCCATTTTGGACTCTTCCATGTGCTCCCCCTCAAGCCCTTGCCTCAGTTTCCCTCCTACCGTGGCTGAGCATTCCCTCTGCCCAGCAGCGTGGGCACAACCACCCTCGGGGCTGGAGGAGCCGGCTGGGGAGGGCAGGGCTGGCTGGGCAAGGCTCCATCCTGGAGCGGGGCACCCGGTGGCATGTCATGGTTCCAGCTGTCCTCCCCTTTCCCCCCCTGCCTCAGGCCCAGATCTCCCATTACGCCGACTCTGTTGCCTTCCACCTGGCCAAGATCCTGGAGTCAGACAAGCACTCGGTGGTGATCTCATCTGCAAAGTAAGGAGGCGGCTGGCCACGGGGTGCCAGAGCCCCTCCGCTGGGCGGGGGGGCATGTGCCCAGGGGTGCTGAGCCCCCCAGGCCAGGCTGTCCCCTGTCTGGCCACTAGTGACTGCTGGCTGTGCCAGTGGCTGGCAGAGAACCCCGACACTGCTGCTCTGGTGCAGGGGGACATTATCCCAGCAGCCCCCCAGCAGTTGTGCCGTGCCTCTCTCCACCTGCCTGCTTCTTCCCTCGGCAGGTTCCTCTGCGGCACTGTCAATGACTTCGTGGCTGAAGTCGGCCGGGCTTACAAGAGGGCAACGGAGAATAAGCAGGAGGCTGAGCTGATGGCACGGAAGGTGGGCTGCTGGAGGGCTGGGGCGTGCGGGGTGACCTGTAGGGGTCTGCTCCGGCGGCCTGTGCATGCACAGGGGTGTGCTGCGCTTGGGGTACCTGGGCCCTTGGGGTGCCCAGGCAAGCACGGGGTGTCTGGGCAAAGATGGGGTGCCCTTGTGCTCAGGATACCCAGGCCCTTGGGGTGCCCAGGCAAGCACGGGGTGTCTGGGCAAAGATGGGGTGCCCTTGTGCTCAGGATACCCAGGCCCTTGGGGTGCCCAGGCAAGCAGAGGGTGCCAGGAAAGCACCCAGTGTTGGCTGTGGGCAGTGGCTGGTGCCAGGGTGCCAAGCGTGGTGGACGTCCCGCAGTGTGCCATGCTGAACGAGAAGCTGGACTCACTGGTGCGGGAGCTGAACGAGGAGGCTCAGGCCATCGTGGTCCCCGAGGGAATGGCTCAGGCCGCCCCTACTGACACCAAGGACCAGGAGAAAGGTGGCAGCTTCAACCCCAGTCCCGTGCCTCGCATCTTCAAATCCAAGGAGCAGCTCATGCTGCGGGCGAACAGCCTGAAGAAAGCCCTGCGGCAAATCATCGAGCAGGCGGAGAAAGGTGAGGGGGTGGCGGGGGCTGGCAGCTCGTGTGGCGCTGCAGCAGCCTGGCACGGGCTGCAAAGCCACCACGGCTCGGTGCTGGACCCGTGCCTTGATTTCCCTCTGAATCCTTGGGCTGGCAGCAGTGCTGTGCAGTCCAGGGGCATCAGCCCTTCTCTGATGCTCGGTGTGGCTGAGGGAGGTCCCCAACACAGGGCAGAGGTGCCACCCTGGTCCCTGCCTGGCACGAGCCCACAAGGCTGACGCGGGGAGGGGGCACAGGGCCATGGGGCTGCCCAGTACATGTTGTCATGCCCCTCTTTGCATCCAGCGGTGGATGAGCAGAACAAGCAGACCCAAGCCTACCGGGGCAGCGCAGGCCCCAGCAGGAAGGACAGCTCGGAGGAGCTCAACAAGGAGGAGGAGAGGCTCAGTAAGATGCCAGTGGGGCATGTGGCTTTTTGAGGCGGACATGGGGGGTAAGCTGTGGGATGGGCTCAGGGTAAGACCCAGTTCAGCAGCTGCCTCCTCTTCCCCCTGGCCAGGCTCCCGGCGGGAGACAGTGACCTCTGCATCTTCCTCCATCGTCCTGGACCGGCCAGATACCTTCGGCAGCTTGCAATTCCCTGAAGACCCCAGTGCCCTGTGAGTCTGGGGGCCTGCCCATCCCGGTGTCCCTGTCCCACCCTTGCTGACCATCATGGAGCAGGACCAGAGCTGGGACCACGCTGCCTCTTGGAGATGACCTCTGGGGCATCCTCTGCCCACCAGTGTGGCATTCCTGGTGCCCAGCCCTCCCTGGCCCGGCCACGCTGGGGAAGACTCCGTGTGCCCGGTGCAGGGTCTCTGGCTGCTAGCCCCATGGCCAGCACCGTGCTCATGCTGGGAGCTGGGGGCTCCCCCCTGCCCAGTGCAGGCAGATCCTGGGTGTGCCATGGGTGTCCCACCATGGGGACCGAGGGGGCTCCAGCCAGCCCTGCTGGCTTCCCAGTGCCAGCCCCTCCGGGAGCTCACACGGCAGCTCCAGCAGGTTTTATGCCCCATACCCCAGTGACAGCCCAGTGGTTGCCAGTGTGAACCTGCCTCCCAACTTGCTTGCCCTGTCTGCCACTTTCAGCCTCTTCTCAGAGAAATGCGTCATGAATAACTACTTTGGCATCGGCTTGGATGCGAAGATCTCCCTGGAGTTCAACAACAAACGGGATGAGCACCCCAAGAAGTGCAGGTTGGCTGAAACCCCCCAGATTTCCCCAGGAAAACACGTACTGCTTCCCTCCTTGGCTCTCTGATGCCCGCACCAGTACGCCAGGAGCCATGGGGTCGGCTCGGGGCTGCTGTGCCTGGCTGGGGACCTGCAGGGGGTTTTCCCCCTGCACCCAGTGCCGTGGTGCTGGGGTGAGCAGCCCTGGGTGGGCAGCAGGTTGCAAACACTCCTGGGAAGGGGAAGGGCTGCTGCGAGGCTGCAGCTGCCGATGCCCCCTCAGGTGTGTGACCAGGCACAGGAGGGCTTGGTGGGATTTACCCACTCTGCACCTGGATAGAGGAGACATAGTGTGCCATGGAAGGGTGCACGTGTGGGTGCCACACACTGCAGCCCGCATCTCCTGCCAGGCAGCGGGCAGCCCCCCTGCTCTGGGAGTGGGGAAACTGAGGCAGGCGCAGGGCCAGTGGTCCAGGCCGGCTGGTTCAGCCCTGGGCAGGCAGGGGTGGGGCCCGCAGTCCCTCTCACTGATCCCGCTTCACCCTGCAGCAGCCGCACCAAGAACATGATGTGGTATGGGGTGCTGGGCACAAAGGAGCTCCTGCAGCGCACATACAAGAACCTGGAGCAGCGGGTGCAGCTGGAGGTATGGGACCGGGGGGAACAGGGATGGGGTGGGGGGGGTGGCGGTGCAGTGGCCCCCCAGGCTCAGCCCTCTCTTGCAGTGCGATGGGGTGCCCATCTCGCTGCCCAGCCTGCAGGGCATCGCTGTCCTCAACATCCCCAGCTACGCCGGGGGCATCAACTTCTGGGGAGGCACCAAGGAGGACAATGTGAGTGCCGGCGTCACAGGGTGGGGAGGGGGCACAATGTCCTTCCCACAGTCCCAGGGAACCTGGGATCCCTCAGGCAGGGGTCTGGGGTGTCCCTGCCTTGGGTACACAGGGGGAGAAAGCTGGGTCCCAAAAGGAGCCCACTTTGGGGGTCTCACTGCTCCTCTACAGAACTTTGGGGCTCCATCCTTTGACGACAAGAAGCTGGAGGTGGTGGCTGTCTTTGGCAGCATCCAGATGGCCGTGTCGCGGGTCATCAACCTCCAGCACCATCGCATCGCGCAGGTAGGGGCAAGGGACCCTGCGGGACCCTGCATGGTGCCGGAAAACTTTTGGGGCACCAGTGGGGCCTGGGGCGGTGGGGCTCAGCTGGGCTTTGGTACTCGCATAGCACTGGGAGGCTTTCCAGCCCCAGCACAGCGGCTGAAGACACCTGTAGTGCCAGCCATGATGCCAACCCCAGGGTCTCTGTCCCACAGTGCCGCATGGTGAAGATCACCATCCGGGGGGATGAGGGTGTCCCTGTACAGGTGGACGGAGAAGCCTGGATCCAGCCACCCGGCATCATCAAGATCCAGCACAAGAACCGAGCCCAGATGCTGACAAGGGACCGGGTGAGCTTGGGGTTGCACAGTCCATGCAGTGGGGCCGTGCTGGGGTATGGGGACCTGCGACAGGCTGAGGGGGCCATCTCCGTCCCCTGCAGGCATTTGAAAGCACCCTCAAGTCCTGGGAGGACAAGCAGAAGGGGGAGAGCTACCGTGCGGCCGCCCGGCCACGGCTGAGCTCCCAACAGTCCATGGAGTACCTGACCGAGGAGGAGAGCAGCCTCTTGCAGCAGGTCTCACGGGTTGCCGAGACCCTCATCGCCAGGTCAGGCTGTGGGATCGGGGTGTGGTGGGCATGGCAAGGGGAGCTTCACTGTGGCTACCCAGAGCTCTGGGGTCTCCTCGTCCTGGGCTGCCTGTCCAGCCCTGGGGAGCCCCGGCAGCTCCGGCCCCTCTCGCCCGCAGGATCCATGAGGCAGCCAAGGCTCACAAAGCGGTGGAGCAGGAGCTGGCGCACGCTGTTAACACCAGCTCCCTGGCACTGAGTGAAGCCCTCTCCAACAAAGCCACTGGCACCTCGGAGGTGAGCTAGGGCTGGGCATGGAAGGCCACCTGGACCTGGATGCCCCAGGGCCCCACCACTCAGGGGTCACCCCTCCATGTTCCCCCCAGTTTCTCAGCAGGAACGCGGCTGTGGAGGTTGTGCTGAGCATCAAGGAGCTGTACACTGAGACCAGGGCATTCCTGGAAGGGAAGGCGGTGAGTGGGGGGCTGGAGACCACCCCGAGCCCCCCACCGGAGGGGCCCGTGCCCTCGTCTGGCACCTCTGGGGGTGGCAGCAGGGCTGGGGATGGTCCCTGTCCCCCCCAGCTGGACTCACCACAGGAGGAGGAGGCACTGAACGGCCCCCTGAGCGTGCTGGGCCACGAGCTGCAGAGGCTGCTGGACATTCACTGGCTGGGGCCCATTGCCCACCCCACTGAGGAGGTGGGTGCCCCAGAACTGGGAGGGGGGGTGCTCAGGGTGGCCCCAGCACCCCGCTCAGCCTTGCTTCTCGCAGGAAAGTGCCGGCAGTGCCAACAAGGGCAGCTTCAAGCTTCGCCTCAACATCCCCAAACCCAGGAAGGACAAGGACAAGGTGCAAAAGCAGAAGACCAACAGTGCACTCCCAGGTAAAGCGGGCGGCATGCCAGGGAGGGGGACAGGCACAGCCCACTCGGGTGGGGACCCCCCCGTGCTGGCCTCTACATTGGCCTCCGGTCCTGGGCATGTTGCGGAGGGACCCTCTGGGAGGGGGACAGGGCATGTCCCGGCTGCCTGGGGATGTCACCAACAGCCCCTTAGAACTTAATTTTTCTGCTAACGTACATGTGGAGACCCCTGGCCCTCTAACTCCAGCAAGGGGGAGAAAGGGGGCTGTGGTACAGCTCAGCTCTTTGGGTAAGTCCCTGCCTCAGGGCTCAGATGGTCCATAAGTAAGCTAAGGAGAGGAGAAGCCTCTCCAGCCTGAGCCTGCTGTGGGCTCTGGCCCTGCCGGAGCCGGGGTGGGAGGGGGGATGCTGGCTGCAGCCTCCGCCGCTGCTGCCCTCGGCTGCCTGCTGCTGCCCAGCCACCTCCAGCTGCCTCTGCCGGCTGCATCCACCTCTGGTTTTCCTCCCTGCTAGCGGACAAGTGGGGCTCCGAGGAGGTGGCAGCTTGGCTGGAAGCGCTCGGTTTAGGGGAGTACAGAGACATTTTTGTCCGGCATGACATCCAGGGCTCTGAGTTGATCCTGCTGGAGAGGAGAGACCTGAAGGTACAACCCTCCTTGTGCCCCGTGAGGGACCCCCCAGCCCTGGGGAGCACGGTGTCCTCCATCCCTCCTCTCCCCATCCCTCCTCTCCCCATCCCTCCTCTCCCCATCCCTCCTCGGGGAGGAGAAGGCAGGCACTGACCCTGCACCTGTCCCCAGACCCCCAGCTTCCCCACTCGCTTCGCTTGCACACAGTGGCTGGACACAGGGGAGGGGAGGGGTGGCCCTGGCCCCCCGGCTTGCAAGGCTCTGCATGCCTGCCCAAAGCAGGATCAACAGCACCATACCCTCTCCTGCACCCTGGCATGGTGATGCGCTTGCAAGAGGACAGAGGGCTCTGAGCATGGGCCATGGTCGGGCACAGAGAGCATGAGGAGCCTCGTCCTCCGCTGCTTGCTGCCAGCACAAGCCGAGGGCTGGTCTCTTGCTCGCACCTCAGCTCCCCTCTCCTCCCTGCAGGACCTAGGCATCACCAAGGTGGGCCACATGAAGAGAATCCTTCAGGCCATTAAGGAGCTCAGCAGCCTGCCCTAAGCTGGGTGCTGTGCCTCAGGACCAGGGGCAGGCAGGGGGGGCTCCTGGTCCCCACTGTGCCCTGTGTGTGTGGAGACCCCCTGCTTGCCTTGCTTCATCTGTTTGTCCCCTGGTGTCCCTGGAGCTGCTGCTTCTCCCCAAGCCTGTGGGGCTGGAAACACTAAAGCAGATGTCTAGCCCTGTAGGCAATGCGGCGTGACCCCTAGTCCAGCCCACTGCAGGAACACTACAGGAGCTTGGGCTGCCATGTGTGCCCAGAATGGGGCCATATCAAAGATCCTCCTTCCCCACGTGGGTATTTAAGCTGTGTAAATATTTGGAGAAAAGAAACTCATTGCTGCTGCTTGTGTAGTGTCATTACTTAGGGGAAAGTGAAGGGAGGGTGATGGGGACCTGACCCCTTCCAGGCTTCAGCCCCCTGCTCTCACCCCTTCCTGCTCCCCATCATGCAAACCCCCCCTCTCCCCCCCATCCCGACACAGCAAAGGGAACCACAGCTCAGGGACTCAGTGTGATCTCCACCACCATCCCCAACCCCGGCCCCAGCAGCCACCACCAGCACATAAGACAAACATAACATTTTATTAACAGTTTCACATGACTTCTTTTTTCCCACCTCCCTCCCCTTCAGTTAAAATTGCTATTATTTATATACATGGTACTCCCCTGCCAGAGAGCACCCAGCTATTTACAGGCTATTTATAGAGTCGGGGCTAGCAGCTCTTCAGTATCTCCTCCAGCTTGAGCATGTCCATGGGGGTGACTTTGGCGACCTCAAAGAAAACCCTGGAAGGAACCACGTTGGCTTAGAGCTCAGCCACAGCCCCAACACCCACCCACCCACCAGACCCCCCCAGTTCTGCAGCACCCAAGGGTACGCGCTGGTGGTGCCACCCTCTGCAGAGGGGACAAGCATGAAGCAGAGCCCTGTCACGCTCACCTGTGTGAGTACTTGGTGCGCACAGCCTTCAGCTTGTCGTGGGGCTGGTACGTGAGCAGGAAATTCAACCTCTTCACCAGGGGATGCAGGTCCTGGGAGCAGTACCCGCTGTAGTACTCCAGTGTGGGGGTCTGCAGAGGGACAGCGGGGTTGAGCTGGGTCCTCCCTGTGATGGTACAGCCCTCATCTTCCCTCTCCAGCCCCCCAAAATATAAGCATAGCCCCAGAACATCACTCCCACACACCGGTCCATCCACTCCTGCACGGCCACAGTGGCTCCGAGGTTCCCTCAGGGGGGTACCGGGGGTTGTACAGGCACTTACCCAGCCACCGAGGTTCTTCATGGTGAGTGCCAGCAGCAGACAGCTAGCAGCCAGCTTGGAGGGGCGCTCCCGGGCATAGTCGTATTCCTGCAGGGTCATCTCGCAGAGGAATCGGGCCAGCGTCAGAGTCTCCATGGTGGCACGGGCGCACTACAGCCAGGGAGACAGGGAAAGGCTCAGCCTTTTGAGTAACTCTGCCCATCCCCCCAACCTGGGGATCTAGAGTGCTGCCCCTGGGGCACAGGACACAGATCCCACACCCCAAGCCTGCCACAGACCAGCATCTTCACCCTTCAACTCTGAGCGGGGGGGGCACGGGGCGGGGAACGGACTAAACCCTCCTTGGTGCCAGCTGGGAGCCCAGGGCCCCGGTGATGCGCGTGGCCACCCCAGGGAGCCAACACAAGGGGTGCCTGCAGGCACCCCAACACCACCCTGTCCACCTGCTGCACCCACCTTGGCAAAGCGCCGCAGGAACCGGTAGGCGATGGGGATGTTGATGTCGAACTTGAGGGTGCTAAGGATGCTCATCTCCATAGCAATGAGCTCTTCCCGCTTGTAAGCGTCATCGCAGATGTAAAGGAAGTCATCCACGCACGGTGGGCACCGCTCCTGTCAGGACACAACTGCTCAGCACCCTAACGGGGGCTCATCCTGGCAATGCTCAGGAAAGCCCACCAGCCTGCTCGTGCCCTGCCAGACCCCAAAAGGGCTGTTACAACATCCAGTGGGGCTTGTGTCTATGTTGCCCCAGCCCTTGTCTCTAACTGCAAGCCTTGCTTGCATGAGGTGAACTCAGGTGTCCTGGTGGTGGGGACCCAGGTCTCCAGTGACACCAGGAGACAGGATCCAGCCCACCGGGACTGCTTCCCCAGCCCTTGGGATAGGGGAGGTAACATGAGGACAGACATGCTGCCCCAGCGGCTCAGGGCAGTGGGTCTGGCAGCATGGGGGCCTGGCCTTCTCCAACAACCCATGGGGACCAGAGAGGCACAGCCCCCTCTGCCCCAGCACCCCAAGACAGCACACAAGGAGTCACCTCAAATTTGGAGGCAATGAGGATGGCGGTGGAGCCGATGAGCTGCAGCTTGTCCCTCATGCTCACCACCTCCACCAGGTAGTGGTCCACCAGCTTCACAGCCAAGTATAGCGTCTCGTGGTTCAGCTCAAAGTTCTCCTGCAAGTGTGTGGGCAGGGGGAGAGAAGGGGGTGTCAGGCAGAAGCTAGGCTCACCTGGCCCCCCAGGTGCCCTCAACAGGGGCCAGAGGTGCCCACAGGGCCAGGGGCTTGGAGGGAGGGACGCAAGCTCATCTCCAGCCTGGGACGGGGGGTGAAGGTCAGCTCCGCACTGGGGGCAGTCATAGGAGCCTCTGCCAGGAAACACATGCCAGAGGCAGAGTCATGCCCCTCCCCATGCCCACCTACCTGCACCTCCACCATCCAGTCCACCAGGATGGCACGCATATCCCCACTGATGTCTGGCTGCTTCTTCATGTAGTCAGGGAGCACGAATTTCTCCTGGAGAGGTACCAGCAGTCAGGGACTCACTGGGCAACACCACTCTCAAACAAGCCCCCCCCCGCCCATGCAGGCCCCTGTCAGGCGCTGGGAGCCTCTGTCCCTGTCCGCACGGCCACCCCTACCCCCGACAGGGCTGCCAGCCCTTGGCCAGGCATCACACACCTCTCTTCCCCGCATGTATTCAAAGATGTCCTTGGCGTACTCTGCATTGGCGTAGGGGTCACCCAGCTGCTCCTTGTCTATGTCCTCCACTGCTGGTACCTGGTGGGATGAAGGGGGCAGTGGTAAGGGGGAGGCCTCAAGCTCTTCGGGTGCTAGTCACCCCTTCAGGGCAAGCCTGCTGCCCCCCTGCCCCCCTTACCCATCCACCCCCATCACTCTGCAGCCCCCATCCCACTCTTTCCCATAGGAGATCTTTTGAAGGAAGAAAGTGGGGTGGGTTTACCCTCTCCCCAGCTTCCCATCACACTGGCCCATGTCTCTGAGGTCCAAAGCACTGCCTGGTGCCCCAGTATCACCAGTGGCAGCCACAGACTGGCACCACCAGGATGAGCCTGGGGGCCAGGCTGCAGCCCAGGGTCCCTGCCCTCTCCTCGGAGGGCTTCGGTACCTGTGCAGGCACCCTCTCCTTTGGCACGGGATCCTCCTTGGGCTTTGCAGGAGCCTCTGTCGGGGGAGTTTTCTTCATGGACCTGGACAGGACAAGATCATAATTCATTGCTGGGTGGAGGCCACATGTCCTGGCTGAAAGGGGTTCTCCAGAGCCCCTTGCTGCTTCAGGAAGGAGCTAAACCAGTCCTAAAACATCCCCATTGAGACTCTTATGGTCATTTAAGTTGGAAAACACCTTTAACATCATCGGGTCCAACTGTGAAGCTCACCACTAAACCATGTCCCTAAGTGCCACATCTACACATCTTTTAAATACCTCCAGGGATGGCAACTCCACCACTTCCCTGGGCAGCCTGTTCCAGTGCTTGGCAACCCCTTCTGTGAAGAAATTCTTCCTAATATACAATCTAAACCTCCTCTGGCACAACTTGAGGCTGTTTTATCTGCTGTCTGCCCTCCCCACCTGGCTCAGATTCCCCATCATCCAAAGGAAGGCCCCCACCACTGCTTGTTCTCTGCCATAGGGCGGGTTCGGCGCTGCAGCATCCCCCCTGCCCCAGTCCCTGTCCCCATCTACTCTAGCTACTCACTTTTTCAGGTTGATCTCGTTGTTCTTGGCCACCCCCAGGTCAGCATGGGCCTTTTGTGCTTTGTGTGGTGCCACTTTCATGGCCTCCTTCTTCCCTGACACCAACTCATTCTTGTGAGCCTGTTTGGGTGAGAATGGGGGTGTACAGAGGGAAGCAAGGTGTGCCCTGCAGGGAGACCTCTCCTCCTGCTGACGGGACACAGGGCACTCCCCACTCTGCCTGCTGGGGGTATACCCAGCCCCACAGAGGCACTCACATTGGTGATGTCCCCAAACGCTGACCTCTTCTTGGGCCCGCCCTGGGGTGAGGATGGAGACCTCTTGGCCTGGCAGCACTCCTCCTGCAACAGAGGCTGTTAGAAGATGGTGGGGCCAGCTGCCCCACAGGAGCCCCCCCACCCCTTGCCTGGCTAGGGACTCACCTTCTTAGGGTTGGCATTCTCCACAGCAGAGCCCACCCTGCCTGGTCGAGGCTGCCTGGTGCTCACTGTCTTGGCACTGTGTGACAACGGCATCTTCTCCCTCGGCCTCTACAAGCAAGGCTGAGGCAGAGCAGGGCTTGATGCGGGGGCCTGCCTGCCGCAGGGACACCCCCAAGGGCCAGGGACAGAGCCACGGTGCACATGTCCCTCCCCAGGGGAGCACAGCAGGGACAGACCCCAGCCCTCAGCAGAGCAGGTAGCTGGTGCCCTGGGAAGGATGCGGGCCTGGCTGGGGGTGTGGGGAAGGGCTGGTGTGCTGCTCCTCCTCCTCCTCCCCAGGGAGGAGGGACACGGAGCCCCACTGAAACCACCCTGCTGGGAGCGGGGGGCAGCTCCCAGCATCCTAGAGAGGGATGTAAGGGCTCCTGCTCCCTTACCCCAGGCGGGGGAAGCGGGATCAGGAGTACCCCCACACTCCTGGGAAGCCCCCAAGGCAGGGGGCTGAGCCCCTGCCCGCCCCCGGGGCACCGGGGAAGGGGTCTGGGTGGGGGGGGAGATGGACGGGCACCCTCCGGGGAGGGAAGGGCTCCGCCTTCGGGGGACCTCCCTGAGCAGCCGCCCCCCCAAGCACCGTTCCTGGGCCCTTGCACCCCCTCCGGGGCTGGGGTCCCCCCGGTCCCGGCCCCCGCTCACCTGCGCCGCCGCCGCCGCCCCGCAGCCGGACCCGGCTCGTTTGAAAGTAGCAGTTCGGTAGCGGCCGGCGAGCACTGGCCGAGCGTCCCCCAATCAGAGCGCGGGGCGGGGCCAGGAGACGGCCAATGGGCGAGCGGGCAGGAATGCGGTTGCTAAGGCACAGGGCGGCAGGGTTTAAAATTCAGCCCAATGGAAGGGCGGACTTGCGGCGGGGGCGGGGCTGTCCGGACGAGACGGGCGGTGATTGGTGGGACGCGTTGCCGTTTAAACCCGTCTCGCGGGGGCCGCTGGGGAGGGTGTCATGGCGGCCGGCAGGCCTGGCGTGGCCTGGGAGGATGACCGGCCGCGCTCTTGCCGCCCCCTGCCATGCCCTGCTGGGACCGGGGTCTCCCGGGGAGCAGCCCCGGCTCTCCCGCTCTTCATGGAGGAAACGGAGCGACCTCCGCAGGCCTGTGGGCCTAGCGCCCCCGCTGGGGCCTCCACCCCTGCCTGCCGCCCCTGCCCAGGCAGTGGGGCACCCCTTGGCCCCCCGGACATTGGGTTGGGGGACAGGGTGGACCCTGGGCTGGCCACGCTGCTCCTGCGACCTGTTGTCTGCACTGGGCGATTTACGTGGCTTAAAGAACTCTGCCAAAGGTATTGGCAAAAGTGGTTTTAATGTGATGTGCAGTTTAACGAAGTTCAGTTGCAAGTTCAGCTCAGTTCTTGTACTGCGCAATCACTTGAACAATGATTCAAAACTACCAAGGCAAAGTCAAAGTTACCAAGACAAAATCGAAGTTGCCAAGTGTGGGAAAGCAACAGAAGATCGGCAGGGAGGATTGTAAACACGCTCATGTGACTTGCACCTGGGGTACTGGAAAACACATATATCGCACGAATTGTTACTTGGTCTCGGGTGCTTGCAAGGAAAACGCTTGCACTTAGATAATTCTGTGATGGGCTCAGGGACACCTTATCTAGCTGCTTGAGAATCCTGGCCTGTTGTTCATGAAATCACAGAATCTTCAGAGTTGGAAGGGACTTCCAGAGACCATCTAGTCCAACTCCCCTGCCAAAGCAGGGTTGCCCAGAGCACATCACTCAGGGCTGCATCCAGACGGGGCTTGAAAGTCTCCAGAGAAGGGAACTCCACACCCTCCCTGGGCAGCCTGTCCCAGTGCTCTG
>VYZM01021349.1:75519-96166 GCA_013398915.1 Dromas ardeola
GAACTGCTTTCCAGCAGGTCCACCCCTAACCTATATTGGTGCCTGACATTCTTCCTCCCCAGGTGCAGGACCCTACGCTTGTCCTTGTTGAACCTCCTTAGGTTCTTCTCTGCCCAGCTCTCCAGCCTGTCTAGGTCACGCTGGATGGCAGCACGGCCCCCTGGGGTGTCAGCCACCCCACCCAGTTTGGTATCATCAGCGAACTTGCTGAGGATGCACTCTGTCCCTTCGTTGATGAATATGTTAAACAATACTGGTCCAAGTATTGACCCCTGGGGGACACCACTGGTTACAGGCTTCCAACTCGACCCTGCTCCAGTAATCACAACCCTCTGAGTCCTGTCACACAGCCAGCTCTCAATCCACCTCACTGTCCCCTCATCTAGTCCACACTTCCTCAGTTTCCTAAGGAGGATGTTATGAGAGACAGTGTCAAAAGCCTTGCTGAAGTCAAGGTAGATGACATCTGCTGCTCTGCCCTCATCCAGCCAACCAGTTATAACATCATAGAAGGCTATGAGATTGGTCAAGCATGATTTACCCTTTGTAAATCCATGTTGACCACTTCGAATAGCTTCCTTTTGAAGAAGATCAAAGCACAGTGGGAAAACTATGCTTGTTTGAACCGTTTAAACACCAGCGAGAACAGGGAGTCCGTGCACGCTCTTGCTAACAAGGACTCTCGCTGCCAAGGACTCTTGCTAACAGGGACTCTCTCTCACTCTGTGGTGCCCGTGGTCCCTGCTTGCGTTCCTCTGCCCAGGTGTTGCTTCAGAGATTCCCTGGTCTGTGGGGTATCGAGATTAAACTCGTTCTTTGCCTTTCATACCTGGTTTTGTGGTTGTTCCTGCGTCCTGCCTGCATCGGCGCACACACCAAGGCACAAATCAGAGTTACCGTAGTACAGGGCTCTGCGTGGCATCGGCTGCTCACCAAAGTCCTGCTGTCATGAGAGCTCTCGGCCTCGATGAGCCACCATGAGGGCGTCCTGGCTCAAGGGGGATCACTGCTGTGCAGCCCCGCAGCCGTGCATGGACAGCTCGGAGAAGGCTCGCTTAGGTCATCATATTTATGGGACGAAGTGTTTGGCTTGTATCCAAATTACATGTGATGGGAAAGGTAGCCATGAGACTCCTTGTACCTGCACCTTTTGTTTTTTGATAAATGAGTCTTGGAAAAGCCACCCACTTCTCATGTGTTAATTGCATGATTGGTGTTCCAAGCTCACATGCGTCAATGCTCACAGTGTCACTCTGCTCCTTTGTGGGTTTTCAGAGGACGGATTGGAACCAGTGAAGTTCCCATGCGGGCAGGATCAGTCCCTTCTCCTTCCTCACAGGCAGCTCTGCCACGTCTCCAGGAGAAAGACCCCAGGGCCATTGACAGCCAGGAGCAGCAGAACGGCTCTGGGGTGTGGCATGGCCAAGGGGTGCGCAGGGCCAGCGGGGGTTTAAACCTGGGTCCCACAGATCTTGGGAACCTTCAGTCCCCAAAACTGCGCAGGGCTGCTGTAGCTCCAGCCCACCTTGTTTCCTCCTCGGCCACTTGTCCTCTCCAGCCCCAGCTCCCCTGGTGCCACTGCTGCCATCCCGGGCCTGGGAGCTCCCTGAGATTCGCTTGCCATCCGTCTGGGATCCTTGTGGGATCCAGGTGTCTGCCTCTCCTCGCGCATGTTGGGGCAGCGCATGCTGCAGCCAAAAATACAAGTTGGGTGCATACTCGCCAGGCAGAGCTGAGACACATCCCACAGCTGATGGAAACACAGTGCATCGGCTTGTGGGATAAGATCCCCAGCCAAAAACCCCCATCCAGATTTGCCTGCGGCTCTGCGGGGGCTTGGGCGAGCTGCCCGCTTTGGAATGGGTCCATGTCTGTGTGTCCTGCCTAGGCTTGGCGGGGGAAAGCCAGATTTTCCAGTCCCTGGGGTGCTGGTGCTCCTCGGGAGGCTCTCAGGAAGCCCGGCCCCTCTGCAGGGGCTGCAGCTCGCACCACACATGCCAAAATCCCACCCGGCTGTCTGAGGATACTGGAGGAAAGATGGGGAGAGCAAGAAGTGGACCCTGCAAGGTGAACACTGTGTGTCTACAGCAGGAGCTGTGCCGGCTGAGTCTGTGGTCTCAGTCCTGCCCGTCATCTAAGGATGCTGGGGGCTGGTTTGAGGTGAGAGCCTGCCAAACTCTCCTTGGGCTCTGGCATCCCCCAGCAAACCCCCAAATCAGGCAGGACGCCAGTCCTTGCCCCCCTCATTGGAGCAGGAGCAGAAGGCTGCTGCACTGCCATGGCACTGGGCTCCACACGGGAGAGCATCCACCCCCGAGCACAGCGTGGCTCCGGCCGCAGAGGTGGGGCTGGTGCCTCCCCAACCCCCAGCAGAGCACCAATGCCGGCAGCTGGGTTAAGGAGTGCACTGATGTCCCGCACAGCCCCCTCTTGCTGTACCCAGCCCAGGCACTTCATGTGCGGTAGTGGATGCAAAACCAGACCCCGCTACCTGCTATCTCAAGAGCATCGGTGCCTGGGGTGTCCCTATCATGAGAAAAGCTGGGTCACTGCTTCCATCCAGCCACTTCCCACAGCACTGCAGGTCCCGTGCTGCCCTTCGGAGCTGGAGCAGCCCCCAGACCCAGCCCGGCTCCCTGGTACCGTGGGGCTGCCGAGAAGCCCCTCTGCATGGCATTGGGGGACGTTGTCTCTGGGATCGCTTACCAGACAGAGAGCCTCAGGCTCAAGAGAAGGAACATGGGCAGGGAATTGTCAGTCATGGGATCCACACAAACTGCTTTTTCCCCCTTTCCCTTCCCCAGGCTAAAACCTTATCCTTTCCCATGTTAAAACAGGCCCAGCTTGTTGCTCCCCATGGCCCAGTGCCAGAAACTCCAGTGGGAGGCAAGGAGCTGATCCGCATGGGGAGGGCTGAGCTTTGCTGTTTCCTTTTTCCTCCCTTTTCACTATTAATGGCAGAGGTCAGGGAGGGACAGTTGTGTCTATGAGCTGTTGCATTTATTTACTGGAAGAAGCCCCAGCAAGTTAACCCCGGTGCTCTCCTGCTGGTGGGGGAAGCATGAAGGAAAGCACAGAGCCGCGCAGGGTGACAGAGCTCCCAAATGCCCGCAGGGAGGTGACAGTCAGCACTGTACCAAGCTGCCAGCTGCCCCAGCCCTGGGGTGCAGCTCCCCTGGGGACGCGAGGGCTGCAAGGGACATGGTGTGGCAGGGCTGTGCTGGGTGGTGCTCGTGGTGCTCTCCCACCTGCTCCGCCTGCATCCTCCCCACATCCTGGCCATTCCTGTGTCTCCGCTGCCAGCAGCATGCTGCCTGAGTGCTGCCAGGTGTTTGCAGCACCAGGGGTGGAAGCCAGCACCCAAGAAGAAAGAGGAGCAAACAGCCTGGAAAGGCTCGGGTTGGGCTCAGCATGGCTGAGCAGGGTTAAGTACTAGAGCCAGCCAATGCAAGCTGAGAACGGGGAGGTTAGCTTAGGGTTAGCAGCGTGTTTGTGGCAAAGGAGCCAGCAGCCCCACGAGCCATCCCACAGCCCCTTATCACACCCAGGGACCTCATCTTACCCCCAGGTTAGACGTTTTCAGGCTGGTGGAGCCGTGGGTTGATGGCCACACTGGGGCTGCCATGGCCCTGCTGCCACTGGGGATGCCCACTCACCCCGAGGAGCTCAAACTCTTGTGTCCCACTTAGCCTCTGCTCTCTGGCCTTTTTCTTCCAGTTCTTACTTGGTGGCCGATTTGATCTTTTGGATGGAGTATGGGCTCGACTCCTTGGGCATCCAGATCTCCTCCCCGCCACGGCCCTGGTGCTCCACTGCTCCCTCCATGGCCGCCGTCAGCTCAGGGCTGAAGATGCTGTCGGTGGCCCGGTAGGTGCGGGTGAGGCGGCGGAAGGAGGAGTCCGAGGAGCTGTCATCAGGGAGGTCTTCATCCTGCTCATCCCGCAGCTTGGTCCTGCTCAGCTCTGAGCTGCTCCCCAGCTCCGTGTCTTTGAGAGCCTCCCCCACCTCCTGGAGGAAGGTCGTTTTGGGGCTGATGATGCACAGCAGGAGCATGAGGCCTCCCGAGACCCCACAGAGAAAGTAGAGGCCAACTTTCTCTGGGACATCTGGGGGGTGAAGAGCAAAGAGAGACACCAGGGTACAAACCACCTCCCCAGCCTGCGGGGAAACCACTGCCTGGAAAACCCCCTCTGCTGGGCATGTGGGAGGAAGAGGAGGGGAGCAGGGATGCCCTCAGCACCGACGCTGCAGGGGCAGGACAGACGCTGCTGCCCCAGTGATCGTGCAGCATCACCCAGAGCTTCATCAGCACCCACCAGCGTCCTGAAATGCCCCTTTTCCCATAGGAAACCCCCACTGGGATGTGGGGTAGGCAGCACAGGGAGAGGAAGCATCTTGCCAGGGATTTAAATGAGTAATTTCCCCTAGTAAGGGACATTTTTGCTTGCAGAGGGGTGCTCTCCGTCAGTGCCCTTGCAGACAGGGCAGGAAGGAAGGACACCCAGCGGGTAATTCAGCCCATCGGAGAAGGCAGGTCCGCGGGCAGGACTGCAGCAGCACCGTGACTGCCGATGCTGTGGGACCTCGGGGCTTGTTCTGCCTCCGAGCTCCCACCCTATGTGGTCCCCCCCCAAACACAGCACGGGGGCTTGGTGCCCTCCTCCCTTGCGTACCTGCCGGCCTTGCCAGAGGCACCTGGGCTCTGGTTGCCCCTGAGCTGAGCCCCGGGCTGAGCAGGGACCATCACGGGACCTGAGCCACCCTCCCAAGCCCATCCTGCTCCCCCGGGTGCTGCGTGAGAGCCGGGGAGGGCACGTACCCCAAAGGTGGGCAAAAGCTGCCAGGGAGCTAGTAAAAATCATCCGGTCTTCCCGGAGCCTGGAGAACCTGGGCCCTTTGTACCAGCCACCTGCAGCGAACAAGGGGATGCGGGCTGAGACACGAGGTGCTCCCCAGCGCCCTGCTGCCCGGCTGCCTGCCCTGCCTGCCTCCTTCCCCACCCCACGCTCCTCCTTCCTGCACAGGCACTCCTCTGCCCGCGGGGATGCTCCCCTGTGGGTCCTCCTCTCCCCTGCTCCCCGCAGACCAGATTTCTCCATCCCCTCTGACATGGGCACAGACTAACGTGTGGCTTCAGCCACGGGGCTGCGATGCTGGGATGGAGCTGCAGGGCTCGTGCCAGCGGTGGGTACCACAGACGTAGGCAGGCCATGGAAGGGGTGGTTCACCCAGGCGTGGACATGATGCCACACCGCTTTTGGTGTAGCATGCCCCCCATGTTACCGTGCATGTAGTCCGAGAGCAGGAAGGGGTCTGAGGTGTCAGGGCCCACCTCCTCCAGCAGCTGCTTGGGCACTGCAAGGAGAGAACACGCTAAGCATCAACACCCTGCTTGTCCCCAGCAGCCCCCTGCCTCCCCAGGGAGCCCCATGCCCCTGCCTGCATGGCACGGGGTGGGCACAGCTGGGGCTCAGCTGGTGGCCCCCATGCCCCAGCCCTGTGGGTGACTCTCACCGCAGGTGTAGGAGACTCGCAGCTGTTTCTTCGTGCCAGGGAGGCATGGGTCCCCGAAGGTGGCCCGGTCAGCAACCACGGTGCAGTTCCCCTTGCGGTGGCACTTCTTGGAGACCCTCCGCAGAGCATCCGGAGCCAAGCACTCTGCAAAGACATGGGGCATGGACCTGCAGGCAGACCTGCCTGCCCCTGCTCCCCGGGCACCAGCCAGCTGGGGCCAAGTGGCACAGGTACAGCCTGACAGCATACTTGTGCCACACTTTGCATAGCCCCAGCCCCATTTCTGGCTTGAACTGTTCCGGCATACCTATATGGGGTCCCTCAGCGTTCAGGGCATCGCACTCTGGTTTGCCCCGCAGGAATCGTCCGTAATTTGCAGAATAAATGGCCAGGACGGATTTTGATCGGCACTGCAGCCTCAGCTTGTCATTCTCACACACAGTCTTGACCCGATGGTTCGCTGGGGAGTGACACCACAGAGCGTCCCAATGCGTCCCGAATCACCTGCAGCCCCCTCCTCCCTTGGCCCAGCCAAGGGTCTGTGAGCTGCCGGGGCAGGCTGGAGGAGGGCTGCGAGGTACAGGAGCAGCTCAGCTCCCCTTCCCGAGCAGCTGAGGCCGGGGAAGAGCCCACACACTGTTGCCCAGACCCCGCTCCACCTCACCTGGGCGGCACTTGTAGGAAGCGATGAGGTACTTGTGTGTCCCCGGACACGGGTCTGGCCCAAAGACTTGGCTGTGAACGGAGAACTGGCACCACTGCTGGTCCTGGCACTCAGACAGCAGCTTCTGCAGAGCAAAGCAGGACAGATGTGAAGATGTGCGAGGAGTCTTGAGGCTGCTCTCGCCTCCTCTCCCTCAGTGCCATCACCAGGCTCGGGGAAATGGCCTCCCACCCCGCAGAGGTGTCCCATGGCTGCTCATGCCCCCGCCGCAGTCACCCTGCTTCATGTGTCGGTTCCTGAACCAGTTCCTCCTCTGCACCCACACAGAGCTGTGTGCCAGCACAGCTCTGCCAGAACCGGTGCCTGCACGCACGCCAGCACCGCACCCGCCATGCGTGTGCAAAATCCACGCCATGCATGCATGCACATGGCCCCGTGCAACACCCTCACACACCGACAGGGCCCCGTGAGCACCCGCCCGCGCCCCCGTGCGATGCACAGGCGCGGCCACAAGATGGGGACACGGGTCCGCACCGCCCGGCTGCTCGGGCAGTGTCCCCGCGGGGCACCCGGGTGGCCTTCGCCGCCGTCCCTGCCTGCCCAAAGGCGACGCTGCCAGACCCGCGGGGTGGCTCCGGCAGGGGTATCCCGGGCAGCCTGGGCTTGGGCTGGCCACCGGGCTGTGGTCCCCGGCCCCAGCATCGCCCCAGCATCAACAAACCCTCAGCCTGGGCAGAGACAGCTGGTGGCAGCGGGTGTCAGGGCCACGGCTTGTTCCCAACCCTCGCTGCCACCCCTCTGGGAAATTGCCCTGCGACTCGGGCCCTGGGATCCCACCACCAGAGACTATGGAGCCCCTTTTTATCTCTCCTTCTCCTCCCCTGTCCCTGTCCCAGCACAGGGCTGAGCCTCCTCTTGGTCTTCACCGTCTGCTAGAAGTGAAATTTGAGGAGGAAATGCAATTAATCTCCCTCTCCAGGTTTTGCCTAAACAGAGTGAGCCTCAGCAGCAGCCTGGACCTCTGCTCTCCAGACGCCCCTTCTCCCCCCACAGCAGCCTCTGGGCAGCAGGAAACCCAGCCCTGTGTGATCACCATCCCCCAGCTGGAACATCTCCATCTCGTGGCAAACCTGAGGGGCACCGATCCTGCTCAGAGACATGCCCTTCAGTCTCCAAACATCTGTGCCGGGCCGCATCCTCCATCCTGCGCTTGACACACAAGCTCTGGGGACCCTGACCCGCGTTTGCAGGGTGGTTTGTGGGGCCAGCTCAGTGCTGTGCATGCACGGTCCGGCGCAGCGCTTCTAGAGCTCCTGCAACATGCGGGATGCCAGGAAGGGATCTGTGGCTGGGGCAGGACCGGGTGGCAAAGCCTCGTGAGCTCCCAGGGCAGGGAAACGGCCTCTGAGCTCTTGTTCCTCTTCTCTGGCTCCATGTTCCCCTTCCCCACAGACAGCTGCACGCAGCTGTTTGCTGCGGTTTTGCCACAGCTCTAGCAAGGGGCTAGAGTAGGAAAAATAGCCCATGAAACCCTGTCCTCACCAAGGGACCCTCCCGCCAGCCCCCACCATGCATCCCGGCTGCCCTGGGTTTGTCAGAGCCTGGTGGCCAGGAGGGAGAAGCTGGTATGGTGCAGATGTGCTGTGTCTGACACGGTGCATTGCCCATTGCACCCACGTTCCCACAGCCGGTGGGTGCAGTGTCTCCCCAGCCATGGTTAGAGCTGAGTAGCTGGACCAGGGACTTGCAGCTGGGGCTGAGGAGTGTTCCCTGGCGGAGCAGGGCTCTGGAAAAGGCAGCGACCAGGCTCCTGTGACTATGAGGCCAGCTCCAGCCCCAGGCGCTCCTGAGGGAGGAGGGGGTCATGGGACAGCGCAGCCCCTGGGAGATTGGTCTCCAGTGTTCAGCCAAGGCTGAAGTCGCTGAGAACTGGAGGAGTTTGGCTGGCAAAGGACATGTGCTGTAGGCTTTGCAGAATGAGCCACCCTCCCTGATGGGTGACTGCTGTGATGCCTGGACTGGGCTGTGGCCAGCTGCAACAGCCCGTCTGCTCCAAGGCAGCCCAAGGCCTCAGATGCTGATGCCACCTGTGACAGCATGGGGAGCCAGAAGCCAGGGTAAAGATGCAGGAACCCAATGGATGACGTCCCTCCCAGCTCCTCTCTGCCCCATTCCTCAAGCTGTTCATGATTTCTCACGTGGGGCTGGTGGAGGGCTGATGTCCTCACTGGGCACAGGGTTTTCCCCCAAACACAAAGTGGAATTGAGCACAGCCGCAGCACAGAGCAGGCTGCAGGGCTTCTGGAGCAGCCCTGCAGGGCTTCTGGAGCAGCCTGGCGAGTGCTTCCTCCAGCCAGGCACCATCTTTGGAGAGGTCCCTTCCCTTCTGCCAACCCCTGCCTTCCTCCCCTCTCCCTGTGCTGGCTACTGCAATCAACAGACCCTCCTTTGGGCCTGCTTCATTAATCCGCCTCTTGGGAGCTGCCAGCACAGATGGGTGCTTCTTCTGGCTGGGGAAGAGCTGAGGTCTGTGCTAACCCCAGGGGATGCACCCGCAGCATCCCTCAGGGCTCCTGTCCGGATTCCCGAGCCCAGCACCCTGGCTGCTGCACCACCCCTCTCCCGGGACCCTGCCAGGGCTTTCTCCATGCCCGCTGTGTCCCAACGGATTACCCCAAAAGCCAGCTCGGAACACGGTGTTGCCTCCTTCCAGTCTCCTCTGGCAGGGCTGTCCCATGCTGGGACTCACCGCAGAAGGTCTCCTCCACCCTTATCTCCCAAAAACGCTCCAGGAAAAGGACTCCAAGGGTGAATGACGATGGGTCACGGGGAGGCTGTGCTGCTTGCAGCCACCCAGCCCAAGCAGGCAGTGCAGTGACCAGGGGAAGGAGGGGTGTGCAGCCCGGCCCCTGGGGACCCCCTCCCCACTTACCAGGTGGGCAGTGGCGGACGTGCACTCGGTGCTCTCCTGGGAGGCATTGCCAGGGCTGGGGCAGAGGTTGGGGCTGGGCACGCGACGCCCATAGAAGGCACCGAGGATGCTGATGGTGGTCTTGCGAGGGCAGACGATGAGGAGCTGCTCCCCATCACAGGTGTGGGCTGTGTGGTTCCTCAGCACCTTGCGCAGGTACCCTGGATGGGGAGAGCATGGGCGGTATTGGCTGGAGGAGACACCGGGACCACGGTGGTGGTGGTGCTTGGGCTCCTGACAGCCAGTGGCAGTGGGGATGTCCTGGGCTGGGGAATTTATGGGGCAAACAGGACCAGAGTGGGGCTGTGGCAGAGAAGGCGGGCTTGCAGCAAATCTCATATCCAGCATTGCAGCCAGTAGGCTGGAAAGCAGCATGGAGTAGCTGAGCTGGTTAGCGAAGGGAAGCAAAAGCTGGAGGCAGGATGACAGGTCAGAAAAAAACATGTACAGAAGAATCCCATGAGGAGCAGTCAAGGGTTTAGAGAAAAATCAGGCTTGTTATGGAGACATGGGGAGGAGAGAGAAAGGATGAGCCAGAGATGATCACCCAGAGACATCCCTGGAGTTGGGGAGAGAAGGATGTTTTCTGTCACACAATGCCGAGCCAGGAGCTAGAGGAGAGAAGGGTCCCACAGCTGCTGCTCCCACAGTTGGCCAGGTCAGTACGGATGGGTGTGAGCCACCAAGTCACCATCTGGGCCCAGCTGACCCTGGGTCTCTCTGCTGCAGAAGCCCAGCACATCGGTGAGAGCCATTCCCAGCCCATGGCCTTTCTGACGGGTACTGGCCCGTCCCTCCCTGAATTCCTGGCATGGGGTATTTCTGTCTTTTAATCCTGACTGGTGTGAGTTCCAAACCACTTACCCTGTTGTTTTCCCCACAAGGATCAGCAAGGTGGGGCTGTCCTGCCCAGCCTTTAAGAGGGTTTAACACACAGCTATCAGCTCTGACTGGATTCAGCTGTGCTGGCTGAGCGAGGAAGCTGTTCTAATAAAAGATCTGCAAGCTGCCAGGGGTGCTCTGAGCGGGCACTGATTGCTGGAGGAGGCTGAGGAACCAGGAAAAGCTGACAAAAAATGATGTGTAGGGCCCTGGACACAGCAGTTTGTTTGCATCAGGCCTTTGAATAAAACAAAAGCAGAAGGGAAGAATCGTTTTGAGGCTGGGAGGTGGGGACCCTGGGCCGCTGGGTGGGTCACGGACCCGTCCCCAGCTCTGGGATCCTTGGAGGGACTCACACCCCAGCCCCAGCCCAGAGCTGGGGTCCGGGGCAGGACCTGTACCCCGTCCCCCAGCCCACAGCGTGTCAGCCCCCCCAAACCAACTCACGAAGGTAGGAGTGACAGCTCCCAGCCCCGTGCTTCTCCCTCCGTCCCTCCGCAAACTGGTGCCAGGCTCAGCTGCACAAAGGCCCCTTTCACCTTCCCTGCTGTCACTAACCCTTTGGCAGCCGCGGCAGCATCCCTCCCTGGAGACATCTGTGGACGTGGCTGGGGCCTGCCCCAGCTCAAAGTTAATCTTTCCCTTGGACACGGGCAGCCGCTGTCATTTCTCGTCTCCCTTCTCCTTGCAAGCATGGGTCAAGGGAGTGGGAGAGCCACAGCCTTGTGCAAGCGAGCCCTTGCTCACCGCTCTGCGTGCTGGAGGAGAGAAAGGAGAGGCAGGAGAGAAAGGAGAGGCGGAGAAGTGTGGATGGGAGTTGACGAGCTGCTTTATCCATATCAAAGCTCCAGTGAGATGCAAAGATACTCCTTGAAGGACACAGAGCTGGATCAGCCCCTTGGGGTGCAGTGCCCACAAAGAGGGGATCCAGGACAAGGCTCGTCCTGCCCCTCTCCTCCGATTGTCCCATGTCACTGGACACTGGGGGCTGTGAAGGGCACAGGACTTTGCCTGGGCTGCTGGCCCCCATCTCCTTCCTCTGCAAGCCTCGCAGCACCACCAGGGCTGTGGCAGCAGCCGGGCTCTTGTGCAGGCTCTGGAGCCGCCCGGGGCTCGGCTTCTGCGTGGCACCAACTCCAAACCTGCCTGCCTGTCCCCGAGATGGTGGGGCTACGCAGACCCCCGCTGCCGGGCCAGCCTGGGCACAGGGGTCTGAGCCACATCCTGGGGATGATGGAGGTCACAGGGGAGGAACAGGGGGAGAAATGGGTTTCCCCAAATCCAGCCTGCCTTCCAGCAGGCACCCTCCTCTGCTGCCGTCCCGGCTGGCAGCACCGGTGGTTTGTATTTTAAAACCGAGGCTCAAACAGGGACAAAGGCATCTCCATCACGCCATTTTGGGGCAGTGAGCAATTGCGACGATGGGAGCTTTTTTTGAGTGCAACCATGTCAAGGAAGCTGCAGGCAGATTTTGTGGGTGATTTGCCCGCCGGTGCTGCTGACTCAGTCCCTGATGGTGTGGTCGTGCCGTTGGCTCTGCCCAGATGAAATCACATCCTCTGCCCTGCCGCATTTGGCGGCATCGTGCCGGGCTCTTGTGCTGCCTGGGCCCGGCAGTGCAGGCTGGAAGGTCTGCATAGATGCTTCTGGAGGATCCCTCTGAGGAACGGCAGCCCCTGGAGGCCCAGCCTGCCCACATCCCCCCTGACTGTCCCAAGCGCTGGGACACAAGGGATCCCAAATTCCTGCCTCGGCTACATGGATAAGGCTCACGGGCGCTGCTCCAGGGAGAGGATCTGGCCCTTGCTGTGCCTGGTGGCAGCGAGCCCACAGCTCCCTGTCCCACTGGTGGCTCTGGCTGGGGACTGCAGACACCGGCTCTGGCCAGGGATGGGGTAGAGCTTCAGCCCTTCTCCTCCCTCACCTTCTCAGGGCAGCAAAGTCTTGCAGGAGAGCCCTGTGTGCTCCGGGAGCCTTCAGCTCCACACACCGCCCAGCACCAAGGGCATGAACATCATGGCCAGAAATGTCTGGGTTCCTGAGTCTCAGGAAAGGTTGGGGACTGTCTTAAGGTTTGGTTTTTTGCATTTCTGTCTCGAAACTGTCCAAGAGAGTGCAGCAGCAGTGGGGAGAGATGCTCCCTCACTCACACCAGGGCTATGGGACTTGCACGGAGTGTTTTCAGATCCCAGCCCTGCCGTGGGGATAAAAAAAAACAACATTTTTTTCTGGCAAACTCCCTCTGGCCTGCACTGGCTTGTGCTTCACTTGTCCCTACCCTACCAGCCTGGCTGTTGCTTTGCCCTCCCCTCACACTGGCGCGGTTCCCAGCACCCCTCGCCGCCCTGCCCATGCCCCGACTCACCGGAGAGCTCTGGGCTGGCCTCCAGCTCCACAGCCAGGCAGAGGAGGACCAGGGCTGCTGGCCCCACCAGCCCGGCCATGGTGCACCTTCTGAAGCTCTGCTGCGTCCCGGCAGGCAGCCTCCGGCGGTCCTCGGCGGTGGCTGGCGCCAGGGCTGGCAGTGTGTGGGGACAATGGCTTGCTTCTCTGCCCAGCCAAAGCGCCGGGGCGCCTGCGAACCCGCTCTTTGTCTGCTGCCCAGGGCAAGGGGCTGCTCTGGACAGCTGGGACACCCTCAGCACAGGGACACCTCCCACGGGGAGGGAGGGACATGTTTCCGAAGGCGCTCTGTGGCGGGTGAGCGGGTGCTGTGCCTTGGCATCACCGCTGCTGGCGGAGAAACCAGCAGCCCCTTCCCTCCTGCCTCTGTTCCCCCTGAGCTTGGCGAGGTTTCCAACGTGCCCCCTTCTTTCTCACGGACGTGGTGAGGCAGAAATCCGGACACACGTGTGCCCTAATCTCCATCTCGACAAATGTCCGGCCATTCAGCATTTGAGGAGGAAGGGAAGGGCTGCCTGCGCTGCCTTTCAAGGCGTCTGTTCCTGCAGAAAAGGCAAACACCATCCCTGCACCAAACACTGTGGGCAGGGATGCCTTTGCTGCTGCCCTTCAGCCCCCTTGGCCTCCACAGGGCCCGATATTGGGTGCTCTGACATCTCGGGAGGGCGGCACTGTGCCATCCCTGTGCTGTCCCCATGCCACCCCTGTGCCATCCCTGTGACCCCCGCCCCGCAGGAGCTGAATCCCTGCCCGTTGCTTCAGCTGTAGGGAATGCAAGGGGCAGGAGCTGCTGGCTCTGCGGGCTGAGGTCAGCGGGGACGGCAGCAGCTGGCAGCGCCAGGAGCCAGCCGGGCTCAGCATCGCCCCGGCAGCGGCGTCCGGGGGGGCTGGGGGGCTGCAGGGACTGGTCACACACCACCTGGGTGTCCGCAGCGAGGGCTGGGTGGAGGGGGATGCCGAGCTCCTGCTGAGGGTGCTGCCACAGCCCTGCTTGGCACCCACAATGCCATTAATTCATCCCTCTTGCTCATGAGAACCTCGGGCAGAGCTTCCTGTCCACACTGGGTGGAGTTTTGAGTTCTCCAAAAGCTTTGATAGGGCAGAAAGAAAAATGTCCCCCAGCCCCTCGCATGCAGCCACCAGTGTAAGCCCCGCTCTGGGCTGTGCAGTGGTACCCAGGAGAAACACCTCCCTTGGGGAGACTCCTCTGGGAGCCTGCAAAACCATTTCCCAGCCTAATTGCCTCGGGGTGGATGCTTTCTTATCAGGGTTTGGTTATTTTTAGGAAAGTCTGAACTCACCCGAGCTGGGGCAGGGCTGAGTCAAGCAGTCAGGATCCCCATTTCATGCAAAGCTCGGTACCAGCTATGGGGTCCCCACAGGGTGGGAGATGGGACTCGCCTGGGGGCGGAGTTAAACCCGTGTGTGCTGTGAAGCTGCTCCGCTGGGACGGCCGCCAGGACGGTCTGACGGCGAATGCTTCCCTCCCATCCTGGGGAGGAGAGCAAGCTGGTCATCCTTCCTGTGAAACAGACCAAATTCCAGGAACAGGGCCCTGCCGGGGGGGGGTTCAGCCTGGAGACATCCCTTCCCATCACTCCGTCCCGGCTGGGCTGCTGCCCGTGGCACCCTGGGGTTCCCCGCTGCACACCAACAGGCTCCAGCCGCTCTGCCTTCCCTCCCTGGCCATTTTGCAATCCTTCACGCCCAAGCTCTGTGCCAGGCTGCCCTGCTCGGCTTTCTGGAACCCTGGCCCCGCTCGTCCCCAGCTCCCTGTGTTGGGGGATGCTCAGGGGAGGACCCCCGGGGTGTTGGGCAGGGAGAGGAGCAGTACCTGCGGTGATGCAGCAGCAGGAGGGGGAAGGCGGTGGGAAGGTCAGCATGAGCCGCCCCAAAGAGATAACGAAGTGGCTGAGCCCCAGGGCACTGGTGTGTGGGTGCAAGGGAGGGAGGATGGCAAAGGGGCAAGACCGGAACAGCACGAGGAGGTGAGACGCTTCCTCCGCAACCCCCCTGCTCCCAGCTGGGAGGGTGACGGCAGCGGCTCCGCGGCCGCCTGGGCTACCAGCCCACTGCTCGAGGCAGCGGAGCAGCGCCTGGGTGGCTGTGATAGACTGGAGGGGGACCCCTGAATGCATCCAGATAGACCCGTGCTGAGTCACGGCTGGGAGGCCCCACAGCTTCCCCCTCCCCGCTGGCAGGTCCCAGCGTGCGCACCCCGTCGCTCCTCCCCGCTTCAAAAGGAAGGAAAGGGCGAGCCCCAGCCCTCCGTGGGGCACGAGTGCAGGCGAGGTGCTCGAGCCGCCAGCCCTCCGAAAGCCTCCCCTGCCGGAGCTCTGCAGAGGACCGACCAACTCACCACAGCAGTGGGCAGCCAGCCACGCTGCCGGGATGGAGAGTCGGCAGAACAATGCCACCGAGGAGCCTGAGATTGAGCTGTTTGTGAAGGTGGGTCTCAGGGGGTGCAGTTGCTCTTTGACAGTTACCCGCAGCCTCATCCTCAGCAGTCTCTGGCTGGGCAGAGGCAGTGGGAACTCGTGGGTGTCTTCACCTTTCGGGAGGCTGGAGATGGGTACAAAGTCTGGGATCGCTCGCCATGAGGGCTGGCTAAGCGGGTGCCCAGAGAGGGGACCAGGCACGCGGTGGCGCAGGGGATCGGTGGGGTGTCACGCCCAGCATCCTGGAAGATGCCCTGGTATCACGGTGGTCACATACCTCGGGGGAACGGCGCTGCTGGCAGCCGTTGTAATGAAGGAGTGGGCACACACGCGCCTCTCGAAACCCAGATAAGACAAGCCCCAGCCTGGGAACAGCAAGCGGGAGGGCTGAGAGCTGCCACTTCAGCCTCTCCTGTGAGCCAGGGTTGCGAAACAGAGTGTGGAGGGCTTGGGGAGCCAGCGCGGGAGCCCACGTGGGGGCGGGATGGGGCGGCTTTGCTGAGCAGCCCGGGGGGATTATTTGCTGGAAATGTTTTTTTTTCTTTCCCTTGTTAAGCAATTTTCTGAACACTTCCCCTGGAACGTTTTAACACTTGGGTTCAAAATATCTGCAGCAGACATGCCAGGGGTAGAAAGAGGAGCCGAAGCTGGCGGCTGGTAACTGCGTGTGCCAGCAGCGATGCCAGCGGGGCCAGGGAACACGCTGTCAGGTGACAGTGGCCAGGGGAGCGATGCCTCCCTGTGCCACCACATCAGGAGTTTAAGGGCGGTTTCTTCGCCGGCTTTGCTCCTCTCCTGGGGCAGCTTGGTGTCCCAAAGGACCGTGGTGCCTGGCCGGGGGCACCAGTGTCCCTGGCGCAGGCACCCAGCAGTGCTGGGCATCGGGCGGCACCTCATGTGGGTTGTAGCTGTAAATACGTGCGGGAAAGGATTATCTGAGCCTTCGTGGGAAGGATCTCCCCCATCCCTTGCCAAAACTGTGGCCACGGCAGTGCTTGCCAGGCACAGAGCTCGGCTCAGCCGAATCCAGACAAGTGTATTTTCTTGGTGAAAGTAATTCAGGTCTTGAATTCCCTTCTTAGCACCAATTTTTTCCCTGGGATGGCTGGGGTGAAGAGGAAAACGATACATGAGGTGACTGCAATGGCGGCAGCATGTTCAAGGGGCTTTTCAGAGGGAAGGGAAACAGAAAACAAAGTGGCAGTGTCGTCAGGACTTCCCCCACGCCTTAATTTAGCACAAAAAAAACCCCCTTCTGTCTTGTCTGTTAAGAGACAAATTTATGCTGTGCCTCCTCCTACCATTCAGGACCCAGTTTTACCGAAGTCACAGCAGCTCCCGGCTGCAGGCAGGCACCCTCCCGTCATCGGCACCTCGCACCTCTCCTGGGCCGGGGTCCGCCCTGAGACACGGCGTGACCTGTGGTAGCTGTAGATCAGGGGGGAGCCGGTGCTCTGCGCGCAGCCCCTGCCCAGCTTTTGCTTTGGCAAATGCTGGAGGTGACTTGGCGAGGACGGGGAGGGTGTGAAGCAGCTCCCGCGTCGCCTTCGGGTTGGGGCGGGCGGTGCCCACAGGGCTGGCGATGCCTCACCCTGCCATGGTCCCGGTAACAGCATCGTCCCGCCAGCCGGGGGGCTCTGCCCTCAGCCCCATGAGGCATTTAGTCACCCCCATGGCTGCTTCCCAGTTTTTGGGGTGGCTGCAGGATCCGTGGGCAGGTCCCGGTGGGTGTTGGGTGCTGCTGTTGGGTGCAGAGAGCTGCCCCCTCCTCCCATTGCGTTTCACGCTGTTTCACGGAGGGGGAAACCACAGGAAACTACGTAACTTTGGGGTTTTAATGCCTTGTGCAGCCCTGTGAGGCCTCAGAGTTGGGGCTAGAAACCTGCAGCTCCCTGGAGATGCTGTGCTAGCCCGCGCTGGGCTTATCCATCATCCAGAGGGAAAAGAGTGAGGAAAGCCAGTTTGGGGCGGGGGGGATTGCAAGCTCTGCACCCCTCGCCCCAGTCCCCACGGCAGCTGGGGAGGAGTGAGGGAAGAAGGAAGTGGAGAGCAATGGCTTCCCTGCTGTGCTGCTTGGCTTCTGCTGGGAAGGGCGGGCCTGTGGCTATGAGTGTCCCCGAGCCCCTGTCCCCTGAGCTGCCCTGGCTCCTGGAGGGCCATCTCCATGGCCACCTGGCTGCCAGCAGGGCCACGCCAGAGCCTGGCGTCCCCCAGCCCTACCCGACCGCTGGTGGAGCTGCCCTCCACTTCCTCCAGATAAAGATTTGGCTCTGAGCGTCCTAGGATGGGCATGGCTTATTTTGTTCCCCTGCAGAGGCCATCCTGATTTTCCTTTCACTCTGGTCCAAAATTCCCCACCTCTCTATTTTTAAAAGACAAGGGGGGAAACACAGCCTGAGCCGCACAGAAGCTGGTGCTGCAGGAGAAGCACGGAGAAGCCTGAGGCAGGCGAGCACGGCCCGAGCCCAGAGCAGCCCCAGGAGGGACATCCCACCCACCCGGCATCCTCTCCAGCTCCCCTGGAGCCACCCGCTGCCTTGGCTCAGCACAGCAGCTCCAGTGGGGCAACGAGACAACCTCCCATTAAGCCCCCTCGCGCCCAGCCTTGTGCTGAGCAAGGAAAGCAGAGGGAGCGCAGCCGCCTCTCCTCTGTTGCCAGCAAAGGCCATCGCAGGAGAGCAGGGAGGGAAGCGTTGTCCTTGTGCCGGGCAGCCACAAAAGCACCTTCTGAGCTGTTGGTGCTGGAGATGCTCCAAAGGATGGCATCAGTTTTGGCGTGTGGGTGCCAGCGAGGGTGGAGAGGGGCAGGGGAGCAGAGACGCCCTGCTCGCACGCCAGCGGGCGGCCCCCCTGGGTGTTTTCTGACCCCTCCAGCTCCCTCACAGGGCACCCGATACACAGGTCGACCCATTACCAAAGAAGCCTTATTTGTTATAAACTGACATGGAACACTCCTGAGCTGCAGCTACTGAGGAGCATTTCTTATTAATAGCCAGGAGAAAGCCTCATGTGTGAATTTAGCTTCACTTCTGGGTGCATCCCAGAGAATCAATACCTATCTCAGTTCCCATTTCCTTTCTCAGGAGCATCATTTCATGACAGCTGAGCATAGGAAATACTGGTTAGAAGTAATTTTCATTCCTCTGGAAGTACTAAAAGGTGATGGCATAGTGGAAAAGCAGACCGTCACCTCTGGCTGACCACTCAGAGTGCCGGGGTTTTGTTTTGATCAGTTTATCATCTCCCTTAGGGTGAGTTTGAGGCTGGTGTGTCTTTCATGGAGAAGCTGAGCACTCCAGAGTCCACAGGTTTCTGGGCACATGTAGATACAGACAGGTGACTGGTAGCACTTCCCTCGAACCCAGGAGAGCCAGGCACAGGTCTCTGCACCTTCTGCTAATGAAGCATCCTCAGCCATCCTGTCTCTGGGGCCCCATTGAGGTGCGAGCTCTGGAGCCACCTCCAGCTGCCCACCCTGGATGTTATTGCTGCTACTTGACTTCTGCACCACTAGATCCGCCCGAATCTCATCACCCTCCTGCTTGACCGCTGTCTGGACTTCAGCTCACTCGCTGATACCAAGGCTTAGCACAGAGCCAGGAGCGGTCCCGCCGGGGCTCACACGCTGATACGAGCCGCTCTGTGGGAACAGCATCCCTCCGTGAAGGAGCTGGTGTGAGCCCTGCTGTTCTTCCCTGCAGTAGCAGGGCTGCCACACGCGCCGGAGGACCGTGGTTCACGTGCAGCTGAGGAACCAGTTAATTCTGTTAAAGAAGTTGAGTTTCCTGTGAGCCATTTTACCTCTCATACCACAGCCAACTTCCCTCTCTGAGCAGCATCCGCGCCAGTTTTCATGCACTGGGGGGAACCAGCCCACTCCTCTTGACCAAACTCCTCATAAGGAGTTTCAGTTCTTTTTGTAAAGGATATTTTCAGCTGCTACATAGCAAGGAAACGGGCTTCGCTTCACCTGCTGCTGCTTTCCCTTGGGATTGCTGAATGGGCATCAGCTGGGTGGGACTCTGATGAGGGAGCCCTGCTGGGACTTAGGCAGATTGTCCCACGTCCTCGCTTTCCTGTGTCCCCACTGCTGTTTGACCCCATCCTGGTGACAGAGCAGCCCCCTGAGTGCTGAGATGCTGTGGCTGTGTCCTTGCAGAGGGGTTGCAAGGGACTGTCTGCACATGATCAAAGCTCTAGGAGCTCACACACAGCCCCGTTCCCCACTGATGCTGGGTAGGATGCCAGCATGAATCATCCTCTGCACAGCCCTGCTACCCCAGCTCTTTCTCCTGCCTGAGGCCGAGGACCCTGCTTGGGTGGTTCTTGGCCATCATCAGCCTGGGGAAGTCATGCCTGGGTTTGTTAAATGCACACAAAACTGGAGGCAGACACTAACAGCACACGAAAACAAACCGCTCTTTTCCTGGCAAACATGAGCACATTTCCCTTCTCGCCGTCTTCTCCAGCCTGGCCTCCCAGCCAAGCGGACCCTCCCTTCCTCCCCATCTATCAGCAACCACCCTCCACCTCCTTCCCCTGCCTCCTTCTCCTCTTCCTCTCAGCTTTATCTCATGTTTCTGGGAAGGATCCGACCCCGGGCATCCTGAGGATGCTCTCTGATGCTTTCCAGTGACAGCAGGGCTCAGGGAGGGGATCCCACAGCCGAGCCCCGCTGCTGGGGGGCGTCCTGCTGCAGGCAATGCCTGGGCGCAGGACCAAGCCCTCCATGTGCCTTCCTCCCCAGACCGACTCCAGTGGCTTGTCACTTCCAGGCATCCCACCTGGGCTGGGACAGCTCAGCTGATGGGTTAAATCCTCATTTCTCTGCTTTCCCGGCAGGCTGGTATGGATGGAGAAAACATCGGAAACTGTCCCTTCTGCCAGCGCCTCTTCATGGTGCTATGGCTCAAAGGGGTCAAGTTCAATGTCACCACAGTGGACATGACCAGGTGAGATGGCACCATGGCCCAGCCCTGGCTCAGTTCGCCCCATCAGCACTGTCCTCCCGCCCGCCCGCCCACCCTGCAGCTGCTGTGCCACCACGAGAGGGACGGGGGTGACAGTCCCTGACCGTCACACTGTGGGGTGTGGGGGTGGGCCAGCCCAGAGCTCCAGCCGTGTGCCAACACATGCATGGCACAGGGAACCCTGTCCTGCTGGATGTGGGTATGAGTCCGAGGCACCACTGGGCAGATGGAGAGGCTGGGGGCACTTAGCCCCCCAAACCCAGCAGAGCACAAGTGGGGGTGTTCCCAGTCCCTCGCCCCCTCCCATCTCCCTCAGCCTCGTCCCTTGGCCGTGGGGAAGCTGGCGGGTGCAGGCTGCAGGCTCTGAACCTTCTTATGTTCTCCACTCCAGAAAACCTGAAGAGTTGAAAGATTTAGCGCCGGGCACCAACCCACCCTTCTTGCTGTTCAACAAGGAGCTGAAAACAGACTTCATTAAGATTGAGGAGTTCCTGGAGCAGACCCTGGGCCCACCCATGTAATTGCAATGTCTCTCCTTCTCCCTTTTGGGGCTGGCTGGCACACCGCAGCATTGCGTGTGGCTCAGCAGATTGGGAAACCGAGGCAGGAGGTGCCCGAGAGCAGCTTGGGAAGGGGGCTGGCTGCCCACCCAGCACCCTGCGCCGTGGTCTGCAGGGCCAGGGGTTGTGATGCTGAGGGGCTGCATCCCCTGGGATGGCAGTGGGTTGGGCTGCGAGGGCCCGGGGATGGGCTGGGATGGAAAACAATTGGAGGAAATGCAGCGATCCCTTGGCAGGCAGGGCTG
>VYZM01021349.1:100033-114503 GCA_013398915.1 Dromas ardeola
CTCTTCTCCCAGGCTTTCCTTCAGCTTTGAAGTCAGTTCAGACTTAGTCCAGACCATGGGCAGCCTCTACCCCAAAACACGGGCACCCATCACCCCAAGTCATGAGCAACCTCCACTCCAAGCCATGAGCATCCCCCACCCCAAGCCCAGCCCCTGCTTGCCATGGCCTCTGCAGGTCAGTGGTGGGTCGAGTCCCAGGACTCACCTCTCTTGCTGGGTTGCTGAGGGGCCTGGTCTGTCTGGGTAAATCCCTGGCTCTGGAGCTCACCCACTGCCGCCATCTTCCAGAGGACTGCAGCAAGGTCTTCCACCTGCCATGGCACAGCAGCACCATCCCCTGTGTGGTGCCCATCTGGCAAAACCAGTCCCCAAACCCCTTCCCCTCACTGCCGGACCAGGGAGGGAAGCAGTATCGGCACCCGAGCGGGACTGCCTCGGTCCCCATTTACTTGCCAGCAGGGATGGGGTTTGCTGGGATCTCGTGGGGTTCTGGCCCATAGGAGTCCCCTGCCCAGCAGCGTCTTGCTGGGCTGCCCTCCCTGAGGCCAGAGAGGCATCCCCACTCACCGAGCGGTCAGGAACATCCTCCTGGGGAGTGCTTTTATTTCCTGGAAAAAAAATATAAATATGAAACACCATGAGCACGCAGGGGCTATGGGTCCAGTGTGGGAGCACAGGAGCCAAGGGAAGATATGTCAGAAGGAGAGGGGACACAGCACCATCGCCTGCTTCTCTCCATGCCCCCCTGGGGACACGTAACCTGCAGCACTGCTTCATCCTGGATGCAACCCTTCACCTCTCCAAGAGCATCCTAGTGCCTGTCCCCCTCCACGTATGCCCCTGCACCAGCCCCATCCTCGGGTCCAGGTTACCTTGAACTCTGGGACTCACCCTTGCCACGAGCTCCTTCCCCCAGTGCAGAGAGAGCCTGGTTGAGGTTCCTGGGTGGCTGGAGTCCTGCTAGGGGCTTGTCATCAGCCACAAAGCCAACTGCACCCTCAGCCAGGTTAAAATCTGTCGGCATAAGGTCTGGGTTGAATGCAGAGACAGTGACAAGGAGAAAGCAGGTCATTTGAGGTGCACTTGTTCCTTGGGTGATGGGACAGAGAGCCTGAGCATGGTCTACAGATCCCATGAATAACAAGCAGGTTGCTTGGGGGGAACTAGGATTCATTTCCTCGTCTGACCGTGTGTGCCAGCCCAAGCTAGGAGTCAAAACGCTGGCCATGGCACTGCAGGTGTGGCCTCAGCAGTGTGAGCAGAGGGGAAAGACCCCCTCAACCTGCGGTATGCTCCTCCTCATGCAGCCCAGGACACTGTTGGCCGCCTTTGCCATAAGGGCATGTTGCTGGCTTGTGGTCAACTTGGTGTTGACCAGGACGGCCCTGGTGTGTCCTGGTGCCTGGGGTTGTTCCTCCCCCGGGACAGGACTCATCACTTCTCCTTGCTGAACTGCACAAGGTCCCTCTTAGCTTAGCTCTCCAGCCTGTCCAGGTCCCTTGGGATGGCAGCATGACCCTCTGGCATTATCAGCCACTCCTCCCATCTTTGCATCAACTGCAAACTTGCTGAAGGTGTACTCTCTCCCATTGTCCAGGTCATTAATGAAGACGTTAAACAGAGCCGTCCCCAGTACCGACCTGCAGGATGCACCACTAGGGACTGGCCTCCATCTGGACTTTGTGCCACAGATCACAGCCCTCTGTTCAGCCAGTTTTCAACCCACCTCGCTGCCCACTTATATAACCTGGGCTTTGTAATCTCATCTGTGAGGATGCAGACAGTGACAAAAGCCGAGGCGAACAACCTCCACTGCCTGGCGTTGCCTTCAGCACGACTGCAACAGGCAGGTGGAGAAGGTCCCCATCAGCCACCGTGGTGTCCCCTGCAACAAAAGACCCTTCTGCTGGCAGCTCCACAGCACCCCTTCCTGACCTCACTTAGCCAGGCTTCTGCACCAGTGGGAGCTGTGAAGGGTCAAGTCCAGAACCCCATTATCCCGGTAACACCTTGGGTAAGTGCAAGCAGAAATTGGGGTGAGTCTGTCCCGTGCCAAGGCCTGTCTGCCTTCCTCTGAGGAAAGGGGTAGTCTAAGGTCACTACAAAAACAAACGTCAGGCGCAGGGCTACGACTAAGGCAACAAGTCCCTTGCTGTCCGGCTGTGTTTAACTGGAAACCAGCTGGTGTGTCAGGGGCTTTCCAGCATCTCACCCTTCACCCACCCCTCCTCCAGCGCCTGCCTGTGCACAGCCCCCAGGAAGCTCCCACCAGGCTGCGGGAGCTGAGAAATCCCAAGCATTTGGCCTTGTATTTCCTTTGCCTCGGAGAGGTGGCCAAGCTGCTAAAGCTCTGGAAGTCCCCATGAATCAGCCAAGCGACAAGAGGAGCCTCATGTCTGCTCCTTTCCCTGCAGCACCAGGCAGGCTGTGGCACTGGGGCCTCGCAGGGGCTGTGCAGGTGGGTCTCAGGGATGGGGTCATGCTCTCCTTTGGGGCTCAAGCTCTGCCCAAGTGACCTTTTCTCCAGCATCAGGAAGCCCAGAGTGTCTAAGCTGGTACTTACCCCGCTGGTCAGTGCTAGCAGTCGGCTGGTGTCGTGGCACCGGGTCCCGTGCCTGCTGGGGAGGCTTGTACCAGCCCCATGACCATGAGCAGGGCTCACCCCATCCAAGACCATCCAGGACACCCAGCATGCACCACTTGCTCCCCACCTGAGCTGCAATTCCCTCATCTCCATGTAAGGTGTTAGAAGAATATTGAGTCTAGAGGGTTGCTTTGTTTGTTTGCCCCAGGCTGGCCAATTCCCAGGGCAACATTCTCTGTCATCCCAGAGTACCTGGACACGTCCCACAAACTCTGCTGTCTGCAGATCACAGTAGCCACAGCAGTCCCTCGCGTACAGTATGGTCTTCTCTTGTCCAACCTGGCCACGCTAGGAATGGGATTAGCCCTGCTGGACATACACTACTAACAATACTGGGGAAAACCCTCCCCAGGCCAGAAGGTCTTTCTGCCCAAAGAGAACCTGGGGGAAGCTGCCCTGCTCTGCATGGCTGCAGCAGCCAAGCCCCCATGAAACACCAGATATGGGACACGTGGTTGGAGCCAGCATGCAGTGACAGCTATAAAGTGGTGCACAGGGACAAACCCCACCTGGATTTCAGGCACAAACACCCAAGTCAGTTGTCCTTACCGTAGGCACTGTCGCTTTCAGGGTGGACAGGATAAGCGCTGATGCAGCAAGCCCCCAACAGCACTGCCAAGGTGATGGCCGCCCTCTGGGAAGGCATCTTCTCTCCTTCTCCAAGCCTTGACCAGTTTCCTAGGAGCCTGTGAGTGAGGGAGTGTGAGGCGGTTCTCTTTTATGTCCTCTAGCTCTCTGTGATCAATATGCACTCATCAGGTGGGTTGTCTTTTCTGCTGGGTTGGCCATCCATCCTGATGACAGAAGATGACTGGCCCAGCTTCCCCCCCCCGATTCGATCTCTGTTGCTCTTGAGTGAGGATGTTTGACAAATGCTTGGCCGGGTTTTCAGAAGCTCTGCTGTTTACTGTGGCTGTGCTGTGCTGGTGGAGGAAGCGCTACAGAAGGCTGGACAGGTTAACCATGCCTCTGCTGGGGTCTGGAGGAGGATCAGAAGAACACGGCACCAACATTTGGACACAACATGTGGATCCACACTTCCTTTTTGCATTACCTTCTTCGCCAAGGGTTACCAGATATCTTCTGCTCCTTTCACATCTCATGGCAACATGCGGGCAGTGGCAAAGCCTTTGGCCACCTGGGCATCCTGAGCTGATTCTCAGCAGGTGCTGGGTCCCTAACAACAGGACTCAGCAAGTGACAAGGCTCATCCTCTGCAGACAGCAGCAGCCAGAGCTTCGTTGCTGGAATAGTATTTGACCTTGCTGGCGTTCAGAGGAGCCTCTCTCCTTATCGCAGAAGCTGGCAGTGCAATTCCCCCTTCTAGAGGATGCGTCTGTCAGCTCCAGGTGACCGATGCAGTCCCAGTCCCACTCAGCTGCAGACATCCAGGCCAGTAAGTCCCTGCAGACTGAAGGGTTCCAGGCTGGGTTTCACAGCAACATGAATGTGGTGCAATTCAGAGCCAGCACTGGAGTCCGGGTAGTTTTGGCTTAGAGTTAAATACCCATTTTTTTCTCTCTGGAAAAAAAAGGTATCCGGTGATGGAGGCTTTGTAGCCAGTGTCCCAAAGTAACATCCATGAGACAGGGTCATGAAAAATGTCTTTCCTGAGAACAATACAGAGATGGTGCACGCTCTTCTCAAAAGCTGCAGGTACAGAGGCAGACCCCAACCATTCACTGTGTCAGCAGGGACCTGGCCCAGCTCTCCCACGTCCAGGTTTCTCCAGTTCCCATTTGAGATCCCGTCTTATTCAAAAACTTCACTTTCAAATTACCATAGTATCAGCTAGCTGGAATTGCTCCTAATTAAATCTCTTTGCCTGGAAGGCTTAATTCAGAGAAACCCGTCTGAACCTGGTCCCTTTGGTGACCTCAGCCAGGCCACCTTTGCTGTGACAGCAGCTCGTACCCTTGTTCATACAGTGCTGTGCTTCCTGAGAGCAGCGAGGAAGAGTTTGGCAGACATGAGATGATTTTAAACTCTCAGAAGCTGCAAATCAACCTTGGGTGTTATTCGTGGGGGAGAGGAGACAGAAAGGTTTGTTTGGTGCCTTTCCTACCCCTACCAATGCTGGGGCTCCAACAGGTTGAGCAGTACCCGCTTCAGAGGTGCCATGAGGAAAGTCCCTTTGAAATTTTGGTGGGAGATCTATGTTTCTCAATCTCTTGTGTTCTCTTCTCTTGTTGGGTGGGACATTGTGGAGCCTTCCCTGAGGAAGATTGGACAGGATGCTTGGGAGCCTGAACATCTGTTTATTAACCAAGAGGCTGACCACGACCCTGCTGACCACAAAACAGGGAGAAAACAGTGTCTGCATGCTCAGGTACAGGGTCTCATTTTTCATAAAGTGGTTGAAGGTGCATTAACAAGAGATCATTACTTTTGTCTGCAAATCCCTGTCTGTCAGGCACAGATCAGACTGGGAGACAGATGAGGCGAAATGTTCATCCATCCTGACCGGGCACACCGCTCAGCTGGGACCTGTCTCCTAATAAAAATCCATGTCTAGCCTATTTCCCAGCTGCTCCCATCCCCTGGATGCCAGGTTTCATGCCATATAATGAAAAATCCTGGAGGCAGGCTCATCACTTCTACTGTCAGGACATGGGCAGGAAGCACAGCCCCAAAAGGGTTGGGGAGAAAGCATAGAAACCCTCTCCAAACTCAGGTGTGCGTCCCGTGAGATGATGTGCACCCAGCCCCGAGGGCAGCTCTGCCTGTGCCAGGTACCACCAGGAGTGTGAGTGGTCTTTGTGGGCAGAGAGATACAGATCGGTGTGCCCGGAGCAGTGCAAAGGGGAGCGGGAAGGCATCGCGCTGAGCCACCCAGTCCATTCTTCGTCCACAGACCAGAAATCCCCTGGCATGTGCATCAGGAGGATGGGGTGCACAAGGGCTGGCCTTATTTCACAGACACTGTCTGAGCCTGCTGCTGGGCCAGAGGAGGTTTAGGATGGGTGTTAGGAAAAATTTCTTCACCAAAAGGGTTATCAAACATTGGAACAGGCTCCCCAGGGAAGTGATGGAATCACCATCTCTGGAGGTGTTTAGAAGATGGGCAGACATGATGCTGAGGGACATGGTTCAGTGGTGGATTTGGCAGTGTTGGGTTAATGGTTGGACTCTATGATCTTAAGGGTCCCTTCCAACCTAGATGAATTCTATGACCTGTCGCGTCAGGCTCCTTCATCCAATTCAGGGGAGTTCATCCTGTGGAGCAAGGGGACCTGGTGACAGAGCCGGGTGACACATGACACTGTCAGCTCGGCTTCAGCAGGGCGCCCATGGCACCTCCTGGGTGCAGACACTTGCCACACGTCCCCAGAGGAGGGCACTCCCAGACCAGCACACCAAGTGGGAACAGTTTCTCTCTGCAGCCTCCCTCCCAGCCTGGAGCTCGGTCCTGGGGTCACCTGGGCACCCCCACCGCCCACCTTGGGTCCTGACTCGCTGAGCTACGGGAAAGCTCCTGCCTGCGGAGAAATCACACGGGTCTGGACCAACAAGTTCACATCTCTATCAGCCCTGCACCCTCTCCATGCACGTGCTCCAAACACTTACTCTCCAGCTTTTGGGGCTTCCTAGCCAGGCCAAGTGGCTAAGACCAGCCATCTCCTGACCCGCTCGCCCAGCACTATGGGGAGAAATGCAGCAGGAACTGATACCCTGGGTCATGTCACAGCTCAGACCTGTCAAACCATGGAGCCTTTTTGGGCTGAAGGATGGGATCTGGCAGAACAGCTCTGGTGCTGCTGCCCCATGCCACTCCAGGGACCCACCTGGAGCTATAGAGCCGTCACAAGGACACCTGGCACAGGGGTGGCTGCATTGCAGTCCCAGGTCCTGTGCCAGGTACACAGGCACATGCCAGACAGTGCTCGGGATGGCTGCAAGGATGTAGGGTGGCTCTGGGCTGTGCTGGAATGCTGGCGGGGTGGCTGTGGTGGCAGGCAGGACAGGCAGGGTGGGCACAGGGCCAGGGCAGTTCCAGGGGACGCGCTGCAGCCCGAGACGCTGCTCTTTGCATCTCTGCCTCCCATGGCTTTCAAAGGTAAGTAGGGATCTTCCTTTCTTCTGGCAGCCTGCAAAATATTAGGGCTTAATTTTCCCCCGTCATTTCAGGAGCTACAGTCTCCCTCATGTTTGTTAGGTGCTATGTTTCCTATGTTTGCAGCTATGGGCTGCAAAAGTCCCATTAGCCCCCGCATAGCAATTTTCCACTCTGCAATACTTTTAAAGGGTGGCAGCTTGACTCTCTGAGAATTAGTAATAAGAAATACCCTCTTGCATAGTCCTAAAACTGCTGTTTCTAATAAAGAGCTGTTTTCAGCTGCATTCCTCTCATTGCTTTGATCTGGTACCGGCAGAAGCTGAAAACACCGCCAACAGCGTGGAGGGCAGCCAGGAACGAGCCTATCGATCAGGGTGAGTCAGAGCTTTCACAAACCTCTGCACGAAGCACCTCCAGGCACGGCGCTGGGTCCGTGGGCCCGAGGCTGGCAGGAGGAACAGTGGCCGACCCCGCACCGTCCTCCGGCACAGCCCCATCCAAGCCAGGCAGGAGCGTTGACCTGCTGGAGGGTGGGAAGGCTCTGCAGAGGGACCTGGACAGGCTGCATTGACGGGACAAGGCCAATGGTGTGAGGTTCAACAAGGCCAAGTGCTGGGTCCTGCACTTGCGTCACACCAACCCCATGAACACTACGGGCTTGGGGAAGAATGGCTGGAGAGCTGCCCGGCAGAAAAGGACCTGGGGGTGTTGGCTGAATGCGAGCAGAGTGCCCAGATGGCCAAGAAGGCCAACAGCATCCTGGCCTGTGTCAGCAATAGTGTGTCCAGCAGGACTGGGGCACTGACCATCCCCCTGTACTGGGCACTGGTGAGGCTCCACCTCAAGTGCCGTGTCCAGCTTTGGGCCCCTTACCACAAAAAAGACCTTGAGGTGCTGGAGCGTGTCCAGAGAAGGGCAACAGAGCTGGTGCGGGGTCTGGGGCACAAGTCTTGTGAGGAGCGTCTGAGGGAGCTGGGGGTGTTCAGCCTGGAGAAAAGGAGGCTGAGGGGAGACCTTCTCGCTCTCTGCAACTCCCTGAAAGGAGGGTGTAGCCGGGGGAGGTCGGTCTCTTCTCCCAAGGAACAGGCAATGGGACAAGAGGAAACAGCCTCGAGTTGCACCAGGGGAGGTTTAGATTGGATATTAGGAAAAATTTCTTCACCAAAAAAGTTGTCAAGCACTGGAACAGGCTGCCCAGGGCAGTGGTGGAGTCACTGTCCCTGGAGATATTTAAAAGATGGGTAGATGTGGTGCCGGGACATGGTTTAGCAGTGGACTTGGCAGTGTTAGGTTAATGTTGAACTCTATGATCTTAAAGGTTCTTTCCAACGCAGATGATTCTATGATCCTGCTGAACGCGTAAGGCCTGGCCGGGCCGCCTGGAGCAGGGTGTAATACAGACATGCTGCACCCAGACCCTCAGCTGTGCACGGTGGTGGCAGGTCTCCCTCGGGGCACGCCAGGACCTCGCCCCCACCGTGAGCATCGTACCTTCTTGATGTGGCTCTGCAGAGCCCTATGCGCCACTCACACTTCTGAGGTGAAGCAAAACCACCCTCTCATATCCACCTGGAAACTTCAGCTGCTAAAATGCCACCTTGAAATGTCACCAGCCTTTTGCCTTTTTCCACTCTGCATGAATGTTTCTGTTTCATAGAGAACGGGGACATCTCAGCTGCTTCAACCACCCCCCGGGCCGGGGTGACTCCCTGCTGCCGGTGAGTAACTTGCCTGAATCACCCGCGGGGATCCCAGCACAGCCGCCCTGCCAAAAACTCAGAAAAGAGCTGGCTTTCTTTTGATCTTTTAAAAAGACCTGGCAGGCTGCTAGAAAAGCACCGGCTGTGCCCCGGTGCGAGCCCAGCGTCCAACAACAAGGTAGCCGTGGGAGCTGGCTCAGTCCCACTGTGCTGGGCCAGCACCTCGCGGCAAACAGCAGCACGGGCTGAACTGGCACAATGCACGATCTTTGCTTGGCGTGGACGACCATTTGCAGGGTCTTCACTCCCAGAGGTCTTGAAACAGAAGCAGGACACACATCTCGGGCACTTGTCAAGGAGATCATTCACCGTGAGGTTCCTGTTCACGTGCCAGAAGAATGGTGTGGCTGTGGGGCCTCAGAGGAGGAAAAGCAGACATGTAGTTTGGGTTCCCTGAGCTTTGCAGAGCAGTCACAACTACAGATCAAATGCCTCAAAAAGCTTCAAGTTAAAAAAAAAAAATTAGAATTGGGATGGCAGGAGGGAAGGTCAGCGTGGAACATTTTGCTCGAGGATTTACAGACTGCAATCTGTCGGCTCCTGTGTTTGCCTCAAAACCTCAACTCCTCTGAAGTCTGCCTGATTTTAGCATGGGGCAATTATTCTGGCTTGGGTTTTAGTTTGCTTTCTAAACATCTGAAAATTAAAAAGGCCATTTCACATGACCCAAAGTGCTGGCACATACATGTGCCCCAAATTTTCATCTTATCCAAAAGAGAAAGTGAAACAAGTTAAGGAAAATCAGACTCGTGTTTCATCTGAGCCTCAGAGGAACTTTGTTGGCAGCAAACAGCATGTGGGTAACGTGTGTTCCTTCGGGCAGCTCTTGGGATCATCTCTCTCCTTTTTTAAAAAATGCAGCTCCACCTATTTAATAGACCACATGTCCTCGCATCTTGACAATGAGAGATTTTGCTAACGAGATGTGCAAAGCACCGCTGCCCGCTTTGGAGTGGCATTGCTGTGTGGCGTGGGGACCTCCCTGCCCTGTGGGGAGCCCTCGAACAGGGCTGGTGCTGCTGCAGGTCTTGGGCAGGGAAGAGGGTTCCAGGGATGACTCACGGGGTCGGAACCTGGCCCCACGCAGCCCTGCTTCATCCAAAACACTCCCCAGGGTTGGTAGCGCTGTCCCCTCTGTCCCCCCCACCAGATGCCTGCATGCTGGACACCAATTTCTCACCTGTTCCCAAGTCTGGCTGAAATCTTGTGTGTCACAGAGCCTGGATTTGTCCCCCAGAGCTGGAATCCACCTGCCTGCTGCAAAGCACAACGCTGCCTGACACCGGGGCTGGGGTTCCCCCTCGCCTCCATGGCCGCAGGCGCAGCCTCACGAACATCCTGGAGAGTCAACCCCGGGGCAGGGCTCCTCAGAGGTAAATTGCCCCAGGGCTGGTAGAAGCAATAGTAAAACTGTCCAGCGGTTGCTGAAGAGCCAGCCTTTTCCCACACAGGCCAGCTGTGGGCGTGATTTTCTCCCAGGGAAACCCCAGGTTTCCCTAGTGCCTTTCCCAGGTGCTCCTCAGGCAGGGCAGCGCTGGTTCTGTAACACAGAAAGAATAAGCACAGAAGCCAGTTTTCCATAATAAATTAGTGTTACATAAAAACCAGCTCCTGTGCACAATCAGTATTTCCAGACAAGTGAAAAAAAATCTCCTCTTTAATTAGGGGTTTTTTTATATACATATATATATATATGAATATATATATAAATATGCATTACTATATATACCGTACACACACACACATATATAGATGGATAAATAAAGTGTTGGGGCTTCAACTTTGGAATACACTCCCTATGCTTTGGTTCAAGAGTACCAAAACCACAGAGGGAAGCTCTGAATGGATGTCACTCATCCATGGCAGCTGTGCCCAGAGCGTGCCGTGTCCTGTCCCCAGCAAGGCACAGACAGGTCCCTGCAGGCAGCCATCGTGGCCGGGGCAGTGCCTCGAGCTCTGCTGGATGCTGTGACCTGGGTGTCCCCCCCACCTGCTATAGCTCACCGTCAGCCGGGGGACGCAGCTCGTAGCCGGAGAAGGCAGCTGCCCGCAGGGTGTCGGGGGGGGATTCAGGCAGCGGGCAGGGGCTGGGGACACCCGGTGCTGCCTGCTCCAAGTCACCCTGTTGCAGGGTGCTGTCACCTGACTGCAGCTCAGTCCCACGGCCATGCAGGGGCTGGAGAGCATGGACAAGCTGCCCTCCATCCTCCTCCTTGCTGGCCAGCAGCTTCACGGACGTGAGCGGTACCCAGTGCCCTGCCACACCAAGGCTGTCCCGCAGCTCCTCCTGGCTGATGCTCCTAGCCAGTGTGGGCAGGGGAAGGCAGCTGCCTGCTGCCAGGGCTGGGCACTGGCATTTAGAATAAAGCTGGTGGTGCAGGGAGAGCCACGTCTCAGGTGTCCGGTAGTCCCTGTCACCTGTGTAGCTGTCTCTGGCCAGTCCCACCAGCACCGGCTTCTCCAGTACATCATCCCCGTCATGTGCCTCCCCATCCTCCTCCGTCCACGATGAGATCCAGGAGCCCACGGCACGTCCTGGCTGGCTGCGATCACAGGACGAGTCCCTTCCCTCGAGGCAGCGTGGCCCAAACCCATTGGCGCAGTAGCCATTCATGTCCTGGGAAAGGCTTTCTCCAAGGAGCAGCTGGACTGTGGGCACTGTCTGCTCATCTGCAGGCAGCCCATGGGAGGGGAGCACGGCCGGCAGGAGCAGGGCGAAGGGGTCCTCCTCCAGCTGAAGGGTGGGCACCCTGATGGTCACGCTCAGCTCCGTGTTCAGGAGAGCCTGCTGGGAAACAAGCAGCGCAGCCGTCAGCCTCAGCTTGCTGAAACCTCTGCCAGCCTGAGGTGATGAACCGCACACCCCGGGGAAGAGGATGGTCCTGGACAGCCCGTCTGCTGTGCTCGCACCCGGGAGAAACGTGGACAGGGCTCTGCTCTCTACAGTGTTCAGCTCCGTGCCGGGGGATGGTCACAGAAGCTGTCACGCTGCTCCTTTTCAACCTATGCCCCAGCTGACAGAGGCTGGTGGAAGAGCTCTCACCTGCTCAGAGACGTGAGCACTCCCCGTGCAGAGGCCAAGAGGAATTGGGAAGCAAAGGGTGCTGGCACTGAGCGGGGCAGGGCAAGTGGAGCAGGCTGACACCTCTCCACGCCGGCACAAGGGACTCCTTTATCTTAGCAAGTTGGTTTTGTCCCCAGAGTGCTCAAAGGGCTGCTCAGCCCAGGCTGCTGCCACCCCCAGCACTGGGAAACTGGGATTCAGGGAGAAAGACTGTCCTGGTGACTGTTTCCGCAGGGCTCAGTCCTGCCAACCCAGGAGGCGTTTGGATCAGCTCAGCAGGGCTGCAGCCCCAGGAGCCTCTCTGAGCCTCGGGGCCACATTTATCCCAAGGGCAGAGCAGCGAGGGGGCCACATCTCACCCAGGCCAGGCTGCCCCAGGGCAGCCCCACTCTCTGCTTCTCTTTGCTCTTTCTCCCCTTCAAGCTGTTGTAGGTGGACATGCAGCCAAGCCAAAGCCAGCTGCCTAAAGCAGGAGGCTCCTAACACCGAGGGCTGTGCTCGCAGGCTACATGCTGCCTGAGACACCCTCCTCCAGTTACGCATGGATGACTGATGCATCCCACCAGTATCTTCCCCCACACAGCCAGGCCTGAGGGTATGGTGGGTCAGACACCTGGGCGCTGAGAGGGGTTTGGTGGTGCAAGAGGTGGAGGGAAGGAAATGCTGAGCCCCTGCAAATGCAGGAGACCCTGGCTCGGCCATGGCACATGCAGGACGGAGGCTGGAGCAGGATCATTCACTCACGAGCGTTTTCGGGAGGCGCATCTCCGTGGGGCTGGGGAAGACGCGCAGCTGGATGCAGCAGAACCCGGCCACGCACAGCAGCAGCAGGAATACACCACCCAGCACGGCAAGGAGCAGCCAGGGAAAGCCTGCCAGGAGGTGACAATGGGCTGATGGGTGGAAGGACCCCAGCCGGCATCCCCCGCCCCCCCCAGCCCGCCCTACACCAACACTTCCCCAGAGCCCCCCACACCAGGCTGGGACATCCAAGGAGGAGGTGTGGGGCAAACCCAAGGCAGATGGCAAGAGAGCACCTCCCCAAGAAAGGTCTCCACAGGGTGCTACAGGGCCACCAACCCTGACCAGAATGGCTGGGAGGGGGATGACCCACATCTCCACCTGTGTCCATGCCGCAAGCAGGACATGAGATGCAACCGCAGTGTCTGAGCCGGCAAGAGAGCTCCCACCTGCGGGGCTCGCCGGTGTCACCATGCACTGCTCGGCCTCCCGGCTCCGCCCCCTGGCCATGTCCACAGCTGTCGTCCGGATGCAGTACCGTGTGCTGGGCTTCAGGTACCTGAAGGTGCAGGGAGCATCCCCTCTGCTCCGTTTGCAGGGCACCTGGAAGCAGAGGGGACGTGTGGCCACGGCGGCTGGAGGTGGGGTCTTTGCACTGCTCTGCTCCCCACTGCAGCCTCGACACCCCACTTGCCCCACGGCGTGGAGCACAGACCCTCCCTCCCTGCTCCCCCCCACCTCCAGATCTTGTTTCTTCACCCCAGGAGGCGTTCGGGTCCCAGAGCACCTCGTTAAACACCTACTGCAGGCTTTCATCTGAACAGAAATAGTTATGGGTTTTTCTTATTCGTGCAGTCTAGAAGAGGAAAGGGGTCTCCTGCCACCCCCAGGTTTTGAGCCCCAAACTGGGAGTGCAAAGCATCTCACACCCACTTGCAGGGTGTGGGCAGGGCTGGGGCACCTCCACGGGCAGGGGCACTGCCACGGGACACGGGCATCTCTGCGGCACCGGGAAGTGTTCGCAGGTCCCATGCACCCTCAGCCTTGCCCGCCCCGCCACGTACTTGCTGGATGAGCACGTCCCCTTCGTACAGGCTCAGCCAGTACCACAGCTTCCACAGCACATGTCCCACTGGCTTGTAAGAGCCGGTTTTGCTTCGGTAGGGAGTGAGCGGCATGGTGATATTTACGCTGAGGATGTCACCCTGGAGCAGCCAGGACAATGTGGGGGGGCCCACAATTGCTGTTGGGAGGGGGAAAAAAGGTGGTCAAGGAAAATTAGGCCCTTCAAACCAGAAGGCAGGCATCTCATTTCTCTAGAAATTATGTTTTTCTGTCAGACATCACACTCCCAGTGCACAGAAACTTCCTCAGGTCTACCCTGGTGTCACTCTGTGCTGTGAAACCAGCTCTAGAAACAGCGGTCACTGCGTCTTTGTGACAGCCCACACTGCTTCTGCCTCCTCTGGCCACAGCAGTGCAGGCCAGGACAGACCCACTCGCAGCTCCGTCTCCCTGCTGCTGAACACTTCGCCCCTGAGCCGGCCGATGACGGTCAAGAAGTCTCTCTGCTGTGGAGGGGAGCAACTGCTCTTTTAGCTAAGTGTGTCCATTTCCATGCTGGCTGGATGCAGAGGGAATGAAAAATGGAACCCAAACGGCCGAGGTACATCCCATTTTAGCCACCCGCACATTCAGTTCACTGCAACAGCCCCCTGTGAGGTGGGTTACGAGAAGGTCCTGAAGTTTTTCCTTCATCCAAAAGACAGCTAGGCTGTTTGGACAGGACAGCCAGCCTGTGACTGAGAAGAGGCAGGTTCCTGCACCTCGCAAACACGGCAGCCAGGGCAAAGGCGGTGTGGAGGGACTACTGCCTTCCCCAGCCTGCGCCAGCTTTGCCTTGCTGGAACAAAAGTGCCCTCACCCAGCATCTCCCGAACCCATGGCAGGGACGAACAGGGGATGCTCTTAAAAGGCAAGCCTGGAGGGGCATCCTCTTTCCTACCCCATCTCGCTGCGTTCTCCAGAGATCCAAATTCTCACTGCACCTCGGTGGCCTGGGGTCTCCCATCCATGGTCCTCACCTCACTGTGTCTCCTCCTATCCCCTTGCTCTTCAGCTAGCCCTTCTCCAGCAGTTCTGCTCCCATCTCTTTCCTCCAGCTGGGGCTTGTGGCACTTTTCCCACCAGTACCTTCATATGAT
>VYZM01021349.1:114536-125403 GCA_013398915.1 Dromas ardeola
CCCCCCCCCGGAAGAGCAGGAGCCCAGCTGAAGGCGCTCCCTGGTCCTTACTGTCTCTGTACAGCTGCAGCTCATTGGAATAGACCCACTTGGACAGCTCGCCTCCAGCCACCGCTCTCACCCTTGCCCAGTAGATATCGTGGATGTCGTCAAAATGCAGCTCACACGCCCAGGAGGAGCCGGTGCTGTTCCCCCAGCAGGCATCTGCCTTGGTCCAGCGAGAGTTTCTGCACACGGAGAAAATACAAGGATTTCTCCTTTTTGGCACCTTCCTAGCCAAAAAGGAAGGCCGTGTAGCCATTGCCATCCTGTCCAAGTGGAAAGCATGGTAGAGCACAGATATTGGCCAACAGCATCCCGGGCTGCGTTAGGAAGAGCATTGCCATCAAGTCCCCTCTCACTGGCACTGGTGGGACGGCACCTGGAGCGCTGCGCGCTGACCTGTGCTCTCCGCTACAAGAAAAACATGTCCATGCCAGAGAGAGCCCACTGAAGGGCCAAAAAGGTGACCAAGGGGTTGGGGCATCTGTAGTATGAGGGAGGCTGAGCGAGCGGGGACTGCTTAGCCTCAAAAGAAGGTGGTGTAGGGTGGGGAGTCTTATCAACATGATGGAGTAAAGAAGATAGAGACTTCTCAGCGGTGCCCAACAAAAGGGCAAGAGGCAGTGGGCACAGGTTGAAATACAGGAAATTCTGTTTAAACATAAGGGAAAAAAAAAACCCAAAACCCAACACAAACACACCCTCTTTTGTTTATTACTGGGAAGGTGACCAGGAAAGGGAACCGGCTGCCCAGGCAGGCTGTGGAGGCGCCCTCCTTGAGCCTTAGCTCAAAACCCAACAGGACACATTCCTAAGAAGGGATTGGTCGAGCTGGTCTCTGGGATGCCCTGTCAGCTCTGCTATTCTGTTACTCTATGACGTTTACTGCCAGACAACCCTCTGGCTGCCGGGGTGCCCGACAGCCCTCTGCCAGGGCCCAGGGGACACGAGCCACCTCCATCCCCTCCTCCCCACCTACCGTTGCCTCCTCCACTCCGCCTGGTACGTGGCATCGCCATGCGTGCTGGGGTCCAGCCCCCAGCTCAGGCAGACATGGAAGTTCTGTGCCTCCAGCCTGACGTCCCAGGGAGGCAGTGGGGTGCCTGGGGAGGGGGGAAGCAGAGGGGCGTCAGGCGGGTCCTGTGGGGGCCCGCTCCTTCATCGGTCACCGCATGGCCACGCTGCAGGGGTCTCCCCGCTTGGCATCAGCACTCTGGGGGCTCCCCCCTACCCTACAGCCCCCAGCTTCAGTCCCGCAAGGGAAACCCTGATTCCCTGCCAGGCCCAGGCAAGTGCTGGCTGCCAGCACGGCGCTCAGCATCCACATCCCAGGAATGTTTTGCATGCTCTGGATCATCCTATCCCGGTCCTGAGAAAGGCACTGACACCCCGATGTGGTTGCTGGCAACCCTGGTGTTTTCTTTCCCCTCACACCTTGAAAACCACTTGGTCCCCTCCTCCCTGCAAGAGCCTTCTGTAGGTCTGAGAGTTGTCCCTGTGCTTCTCCCTGCACTGCAGCCAGGGCCACCCCCAGCCGGACTTACCCCTGAGCAGGGTGCAGGTAGCCAGGGACAGCAGCAAGCTCAGGGCAGGGCTCATCCCGCCGCACCCCGTCCATCTGCCCCCAGCTCTATGCTGCCATTCTGGGTGCCGCAGCCAGGGGATGGGTGTGCCAGAGCTGTCCTGCCACCCGCAAACACGACGGGCAGGTAGAACCTGGGATTAGAGAAAATATCTTTCCTGCAGCTGTGGCCAGTGGCACCCGCAGCAGGCATGCCTCACACACAGGGGCTGCGTGCCCAGCCGCGGCATAGAGGTATCCACTGTGGAGGGGCAGGGGACACCCTGCTGCCCCCCGGGATGGGGTGAAGCACCAGTGGGGCACGTGCCCTTGGGGGCAGTGGGCAGCCACCATGCTCTGCCACGGCACCCTGCACATGCCACAAGGACCTTCTGCTGCACCCACCTCTAGGTGGTCCCCCGTGGCATTTGGTCCCTCCCTAAAGGCAGCGAGACTTCACGCTGCCGGTGTCACCAGGACGTGATTCTGAGAAAGCTCCCGGCCTGATGCTCCCACCGCGCCGGTGGTGACTCAGCCCCGCTCTGGGTATGACTCACGCTGGCACAACCGGTGATGCCACCGCCGCAACGCCCCCAGCCCTCCCGCAGCCTCCATGGGACAGGGAGGGTGCCATGCGTGCCAGCACCTGCCAGCACCCCACGGGGTGCCGTGCCCCAAGCAGAGACCTTGGTCTGAGCCACAGCGGAGGCTGGTCCCACCTGCACAGCCCCGGGGGGATGCTGAGGCAGTGCTGGTGCACCTACGGCCCCTCTTCCTTCTCCCTCTCTCCAAAACCTGGCCAGTAACTCCTTACCTTGGCCTTGCCCCACCACTTGGATACCAGGGAGTTTCTTTCCCAGCTCTTGACAGCTATGAAGGTAACCTTGCTCTCTGGGAAGACATGTGCAAGGGCTTTGAGGCCACCACTGACCTCCCGGTCCTGGCAAAGGCAGGGAGCCCGGGGCCACCTTCAGAGATCGATGGGTGGGAGCATCTTCGTAGCTGGACTGGACATCCATGGGGCTGGCTTACTCCCACCTGCTGCCTCTTGCTCTTCCCTTTTTATACTGACTCTGCATTAACATTACGAGACCAACTGCCTTGGCAGGTGTCTATAAACTGCTTTCCCCATGTTTGCTGTCCCTTGAAGCGTTCAGAGCTGGAAACAAGGAAGAGCAGCCAGCAAATGGGGATGGGCAGCTGCAAGCCATGGGCAAGTGCTTTGAGCCCTGAGGCGAGACCTCCGAAATGCCAGAGTTGAACCTCGGGCGGTGGGTTCATGGCTTCCCTCTGCTCTGAGGCCAGCATAAGCCCTCCTGGTTTGCAGCAGGCCCCTGGCGAAGGCGGCAGGCATCTCTATGGAGGGAGAAGGGCCCCAGGCCCGTTCCGGGGACATGTGGAGCAGCAAGTCAGGGAGACCCCGAGACCCAGCTGCCTGCGCGGGCAGGGACAGGGACAGGGACAGGGCTGCTCCTGCTGCAGGGGCCAGCGCTTTCACAGCAGTGAGGGTGGCCCCAGGACAGTCCCTGCCAGCCCCTGCTGACCCCAGCGTGCCTGGTCCCCCTTGCCTTGGCAAGAGGGGAAAAAACCCAGCACCCCTCCCCACGTTGTGGCTTCTGTAAAAATATGGTTTAGTGGGTACCCCATTGACTGATACCGCAGAGATGGAAGCCCCCCTTCTCCGCCCGCATTCCCCATGGCCCCAAGGCACCAGCGTACCCCCTACCTCAGGCCGGCAGTGGCTCATCTGGCTGCAGCTGCACCAAGGACCCGCTGGAGCAAACGCAGCGGTGCCATCGCACCCACCGCGCTCTGCTGAACAGAACCGCCTTCAGCGCAGCGACCCCGCGTCAGGCTCCCAGCGCTCAATGGAAGCAGGGTCGGGTCTGCCCAGCTCCCAGGGTCCCTCCAGCTGGGCGACAGCCGCGTCCTCTGTGCCACCGCGCCGGGAGGCTGCGGGAGACGTCCCACCACACGTGATTTGGCTTTGGTGGTTCGTGCACTTTTTCTTCAGTCAGGTTTTGTTTTTTTTCTTCCTTCCTTCCTTGTTGAGGGTGTCTCATCTGGCTGCAGGCTCCTCGCCCAGCTCAGCAGTGCCCTCTGCGAGCGAGTGGCGAGAGGCAGCCCGTTCCCAACACCCCGGCTGCACCCAGCCTCAGTGCCCTGCGCCCATGGCCCCCTCCCAGGGACCACCAGTGGCCTGGGGACAGAAAGCAGCAGTACAGGGACTGAGCCAGGACCAGGGCTGACACATAGGCAGGACACAAGCCAGGACGTCACCACAAAGCCAATGCCAGGAGGAGGTCCTGTCTTCGTCAACACCAGCACAGCTGAGCTGGGACCCCGTGCCCTGCACTGCCCTAGAGACCCCAAGGAACCCGCCACAAGCCCCGAGCCTTTGGCAGCCCCTTGGGGAAAGAAAGCAGCACAGCTTACACTTTCCGAGAGCGTAACACTGTGTAACAAAACAGAGCCATCGCCCATGGCACCACTGGAGCTTGCAGGCACCCTCCAGCTCTGCCAGGAGCTGAGCAGACACCATGAGTCCAGGCATTTTAAAGAAAGAGCCCAGCAGCAGCCCAGTGCCATGCTTGGGGCAGACGCCAGCACCTTCACTGCTGCCCCTGCACTGCGCACACAGCGTTCGCACACAGCGTTCGCAGCCTTGGCACATCCCGTGGTGCGAGTGGAGACAGGGCCAGTGCCTGGGGCAACGGGCAGGACAACAGCCACATGGAACAAGGACATACAGCCAGCAGCAAAGTGGACAGACTCTTTAATACCACCCTTGCTGAGAACATCTCACACTTGCTGCCCACCCCAGGGACAGCCATCTGCCTTCCTTCCACGGGGGCCGGGGCGGGTGGCAGGGGACGCTGATCAGGCTGGGTGAACCCCCAAGACAGATGGCACAGGCAGGAGATGCTTTAGCCATCTCAACACACAGAGAGGAGCATTTAAAGAGCTCTTCCAGTGCTGTCAAAAGCTCACAAGAGCAAAAGCTCCTTCTCCCTTGCCTGCCAGCTACACACCAGGCAGAGCCCAGCACCATCCACCCCACAAAACCCCACCGGTGAGATGAGTGTGCAGCTGCCCCAGCCCCCCCAGCCCCTCTCCCTTCTCGGTTAGAGGTGGGGGGGAAACCCTGCAGCGGCCAACAGGGACAGCCCCAGCCTCGCGGGCAGGATAAGGCCAAGGAGGACGGATGCTCCCAGTGTGGCCAGAGTGCGGTGCTAGGTGTCCCTGAGCAGCCTGGCTGCAGCTCTGCTCCCCAGCCTTCACTCGACATCTCAAAGCAGCAAGCATTGCAGAGACGGCCGTCTCCATCCCGGGGAGAAAAGAGGTGCCGCCGCAGGCAGCACAGCACCAGGGCTCCTGAGGGGTCACGGGGAGGGAGGGCAGGTGTCTCCCCTGGCAGAGGGTGCCGCAGGGAGGAGATGACTCTGGCAGCAGCAGCCCGGCATCCCCAGGGATGGAGGCACCACCGTCCGCTCCCACAAGGGCAAAAGGGGGTTGTGGAAAGAGCAGGCAGAGCCATGATGGGATCAACCATCAGCACCTGCCACTGTCTTGCTGGGGACCCCCGCCTCCATCCCTGCCTCCCGCAGGCGTGCCAGGAGCCCAGGCTAAACTTTCCCAGGTACGACCCATCCTCCGAAGGCCTTCTCCAGGTACCGGGCTACGGCCAGCGTCAGGTGGTCGTTGTAGGAGGCTGCCACCAGCTGGATGCCCAGCGGCAGCCCCTCGCTGCTCAGGCCCAGTGGGCACTGCGTCACCGGCAAGCCCAGCACGTTGAAGATCGCTGGAAGAGAGAAGGTCGCATCAGAGCAAGTGCAGCCCCTGGGGTAAATCACTGCCCGGCTCCCCCACCCCAGCAGCTGCTGCCACGGATGGCGCCGGGCGGCCAGCAGATGGTCCTTGCTGGAGGCAAGCAAGTGCAGAAACACGATGACAAGGGGACATCGCTGGCCAGAGGTTCCCAGCACCCACATCATATATTCAAGTTGCACCCACGAGTGATGACATGCTTATGCGGCACTTTCTGTGGCATACCAAGATCTGCTTTGGGACATTCCTGCCGCAGGCACCATCCCTCCATTACTCCAAAGCCACACAGCATTGCAACACGGCGCTGGCATTGAGGAGCTCAAGCCGCAGGAAAGCCACATAGACAGCCCCAAACGGTACCCCAGGGACGCAGCGACTCTCAGGTACCTGCTAAACCACAGCACCAGCTGTAGCAGCCTGAGCGCATCCCTCTGGGCAGGGTGGCACCCAAGATCAAACCTGCCCTGCTGCTGACACAGGTACAAATGCCACACAGTTTTAAAGCAGGACCATAATCCTTGCCCCATGTTCTGCAGCAGCAAGACACCCCTCTGCACTGCAAAGCCCAACGTCAGCAATGGAAATGCTCTGGGTAAAACCCCCCGGCCCCGACCCTGTGCTGCTGCATGGGCAAGGACATGGCTGCGAGCACTGCCCGCACCCCGGCAGTAGAGTGGGAGCCACTCACCTGTGTAGGCAAAGTTGAAGGGCATGCATATGGGGGAGTGGTGCCTGGGAGCGACGGTGGGGTGGGAGGGGTACAGGAGCACCCCGTCCGGCCCCAGCAGGGCCTCCATCTCCTCCTGCAGGCTCTTCCCCATGCTCACCAGCTTGGCATTCGCACCAGGGTTCAGTTTCATCAGCTTCTCCGTCAGCCCCAGAGCTGCAGGGCAAGGGCACAAACAAGAACAGAGAGTGAGAGGACCGTGGGTTAAGCAGGCTCGCAAGCGCATTGCCCGGCCACACGCAGCAACCCCCAGGTCATAGTGGGCCCCCCAGGTCCCCCTCCCCACTGGCGCCCAGAGCAGATTGTCCCCTGGATGCGGCAGGGCTCTGCCAGCAGCATCTCCCCAGCTTTGCCAAGGGAAAGGCTTTCAGCCCGCCCAGCGCTTCATGGAGTTTTTCCAGCCACTGGGATTGAGCAGAACTGCTGGAGTGACCTCAGCACTCATTAGACAGCAGCACGACAGCACTAATTGGGATTTTCTCTGGTGTCTGCTGCTAAGACACGAGATGGGCGCAGACCCCTGACTGCCTTCCCCCAAGCCCCGGCAGTTCTGGCAGGGCTCACAGCAGCAGCAAACCCTGCCTGCAGCTCCACTGTCCTCACCGCTCTTTCTCCCAGGACAACCCACCCCAGTTATCAAAGACCCAGCCAACTCCCCCCTCGAGCGCACCTTTGACTTGAAGACACTGAGCGTTACTACAAAAAAAACAGTCTGAAGCTGCTCAGTGCAAACTCTGTCATCCCTTCACGGGGTGCTGGAAGGGCACTATTTTCATTCAGCAACTTGTCCGCCCCACCACCGCCCCTGCACGCCCCGGGGCTCCTGCCGGCCTTACCGATAGCTGGGAGAGTGTGGGAAGACATCCCCACCAGCCACTTCATCAGCTCCCACAGTGGCCACACTGGCTTCCCGTGATCTCCCAGCAGGTCGGTGAAGAGCTGTGCCTCCTGAAACACACACACACACACGCTCCCCTCCATCAGCACTGTCAGCTCATGCAGCAGGGAAGGACAGGCTGACAAACGACAGTGAAATCTCCAGCTGTCCAATTATCCCGATGCAAGCTGTTCCCATTTTCAGATGAGAGATGCCTGTTGGGAGCGTTACACAGCTCCAGCACCAACCCAGAGCGGCAGCAGGAACATCTCTCCCTGCCAGAGACAGCAAGGAGAGGACCCTCGCTTCTACACCTTTCAGTACCCCTCCTCTGACATGATGCAGAGGATGATGCTCTGGATAATGTTTCCTGGAGGCAGTTAACTGCTGTTACACGGCTGTGGAATCAGGAAAAAGGAAGCCGAGAGGACCAGGCGTGCCTCCTTCACAAGGTGAGGCTGGTTTACTTCCCACTGCTGCCTGTGTGGCAGGAATACACAAGGTATAACACTCCCGAGAGTTTATTTTTCCATGCGTGCACAAAGGATGGCGCAGCAGCTACAATTCAACGAAAAAATAACACATGCAGGCCTCCTGCTGAAAAGCTGCTAATCCACTGCATCAGTCCCAGCACCCTAACGGGCATTAATCCCAACCCACAACCTCAGGAGACACATCTTGGAGGTGAGAGCGAGGTGGGATGCTGCCTGCTTGGCTGACATACCAACCTGCACAGAAAAGGTCAACGCGCCAAAACAGCCTCTCCCTCCCTAAACCACGTTGCTCCTCTGGTGGGAGCCACATCGTTACCTCATGGGAAAGCAAGGGAGAAGGGGCTGCATAGCTTTGGAAAGAGATGAAAGGAGGACTCGGGGGGACAAACGGAGCAGAGAAAGCCCTGGGCAGGTCTGGGAAACCTACAGCTCTCCACATCTGGCCCCAAACAGCCGATTTTTCCCTGCTGCCACTGAATTTGTGCCTTTGCCAGCTCAGTCTGACACACCTGCCCATTGCTGTCCGTGGATGACATCATGGCTGACCAGATCTGGAAGGAATACTTCATCTTGTGGATTGCCACGCGCTGAACCTGGACCCCCAGCTCACCTTCGAGGTGCTCCACCACCTGAGGGGAAGAGTGTGAAGGGTTTGTTTCTGCAAGGATGGGATGCGCTGGGGTCAGTCCAGGGACACCAGGGACGGCAGAGAGCCCAGGAGCAGCTCCTCTTTGCTGCCACACAGGGAATCCCACAGCTCCTGCCTGCTCCCCTCCGCCCTGTGCAGTGGGACCTCCTCCATCCAATAACAACCTTGGAGGCCCCAAACAGCCCTCACGCCACCCCCGGTGAGGCTCCAGAAAAGCACCAAAAGCAGCACAGCAGATTTCATTGAAAAACAAGGAAAGTTCCTTCGTGTGACTAAATGCCAGGGAGCAACCCTGGGAAACACACAGTGTGTCCCCAGAAGGTCTCCGTAACATGGACAGGAGACGTTAAGAAAGCAAAATACAGCTATTGCAATGGAAATTGGGCCAAAAATTTTGGTCACTATGGTGTACTCCAACACACGGGTGCTGCTGGCACAGGCACCTGCAGCCGGTTGCAAGAGACCCCTCGGACTGGACTCCCCAGGTTTTATCCCCAGGCTCACCACAGTGAGAGCAAATCTCTGTTCCTTCCTACCTTCTTTTGGGCCTGCAAGATCTCCTTGTCCACGGGTGACACAAAAACGGACCCGCCGTCATGATCCATGCAGTGAAATTTTATTTTCTCCAGTGACACCTTTTCATTCAGCTTCAGCCTGGGAAAAGAATGGCACTTTGCTCCCAAATCCATTCCTAGCTCCTTCCCAGCTGCCAGAGTTGCTCGCATGCAGTTAATGTATCCTCAGGATACCCAAAATGTCCTCAGGACACCCTGTTCTGCCCATCAGGGTGGGAAGGAGAGTCCATGAAGATACACAGACACATGCTGCCCACAACCCATCCAGCCGCTCGCCCGCCCCGTCAGCCCCAGCTGGTTCTGCATATTTGTTGCTGTCAGGAAAATCCTCATCTCTCAGGATGCACCTGGCAATTACAGACCCCGGTTGTGAGTGCACCACCAGAGCCATGGAGAAACAAAAACGGTAGCGAAGAAAGCAACTGCATATAGGCTGCAGCAAGACGCAGGACCTGCCTGCTCCGCCCCGTCTCCACTCTGCTCCTTACTGGTATGTGCACATAAAAGCCTGTTTGGCTGCATGGACCTATGAGGAGACCAAATGGGGCCATGGTGTGGGATGGAAAACTCATTATTCAGCAACAGGAAAAAACACAGGTAAAACCCAAAAGAAAGGCTAGCCCCAGGAGGGAAGGGCCGCGCTGGCCAGAGCAGCTCACAGGCAAAGTCCTGCGGGGAAGGAACCTACTTCTTGACTCCAGGACCAGCCATGACCCTCAGCACAGGCTCCAGGTCCTCGGCGTAGCGGCACATGGGCCCCGTGCACAGGTAGCTGGTCCGCACCCCTCGAGCGTTTGGAAACTGGCCGTCATTGGGGACCACCCCTGTGAGCACAGAGGGGGACGGTGGGGACCACCCCGCGAGCACCTACTGCCTCCAGCCAGGACAAGCTGTGCAGGAGGGCAGCCCCCGGGTGCAGGGGAAGCTGTCGCCCAGGTGCCTGGGGTGGGGAAAGGAGGGAAAGCACCCAAGAAAGGACACCAGCTGCCAGGGAAACACCCCAGCAGCAGATCCCGACCTTGGGAAAACATCCCACGCTGAGGATGCAATACCAGGAGGAAAACACCTCCCACGTGCCTGGCGTTCTGCCTCCGAACAGCTCCCCACTGCCCAAGCCAGGCTGTGTTCACGCAGCAGGCTCGTCCCATGCATGGAGTCGCCCGTCCCCTTACAGCAATCCCACTGGTGACAAGCACAGGAGTATCCCCAACAGGTCCCTCCCACACCTTGCATTCTGCCTGCCGGTACTCCCGCTGGGGAGGAGAGGAGATCCCCACGCCTGCTTTACCTGTCGTGGGTTTATGGCCGAAGACTCCGTTGAAGAAGGCCGGCATCCGGATGCTGCCGCCGATGTCCGAGCCCACACCTATGATGGAGCAGGCAGCTGCCAGCACGCCGCCCTCCCCACCTGCACGGGGGAAACACAGAAAAAAACCAATAAAGTGGATCAGCCAGCAAAGCGGGGGCATCTCGCGCTGGTCACTTCCCTTGGCATGCAGCCGGGGTGGGAGCTGCCCCAGCTCTAGCAATGTCAGCAGGCAGCCGGGGAATGCGGGGCACGGGGATCTCCCTGCCCAAGTGTCATGCAGCGCTGCTGCTCGCACAGGGGTAAGGCAGAGCGAACTGTGGCATGCCAAACGGGCCACTGGACTGCCCAGGGAAGAAGCCCGTGAGCTCCGCCGCAGCTAAAGCAGCGTGCAGAGGACTTGGGAACTTGTTCCTCGCTGCCTTTTGACCCGCTGCTGGCGCAGGAGGGTGCCGAGGAGACGGGTCTCACCTGAGCTGCCACCCACGATGCGCTGCAGGTCATAGGGGTTGTTGGTCCGGCCATAGACCCTGTTGCTGGACTCGTACCACATGCAGAGCTCGCTGCAGTTGGTGACGCCCAGCGGGATGGCACCAGCCTGCTTCAGCCGCGACACCACTGTGGCGTCCGAGGTGGCAACCACGTTGCGGCGGTTGACCAAGCCAGATGTGTTGGGCATCCCTGCGGGCGCACAGAGGGAGGTGTCAGAGGCAGCTCCCCTGAGACCACCCTGGGGGCAGCAGGGACCACATCTGCAAGAAGCAGGGACCCCCTGCAGTGTGTGGGTGCCAGAAGGAGCCCAGGCTGG
>VYZM01021349.1:126598-142622 GCA_013398915.1 Dromas ardeola
CCGCGCCGCCGCCGCGGAAGTGACGACGGCGCCCCACCCCGCGTTGCCATAGCAACCGCCCCGCCGCCGGCGTCCTCGGCCTACTCCCGGGGTCTGCCCCGCCGCCGGCTCCCGGGGCCTCCCCCCCGCGCCCGTCCGCCCTGCGGGCCGGGAGCACAGCGCTGCTGGCCGGGGGACGGGCGGCCTCGCTGGGCGAGGCGAGGCCTACCTTCCGCCTCACTACGCGGAGCCGAGGCTGAGTCTCGGCCGCCGCAGGCCGTCCCGCCGCAGTGGTGCAGCCCGTGGAGATTCGCCTTTTCCCGCTCGGGGGGCGAAGGCTGCGGCTCTGGGGCAAATGGAGAGGCTGGGCCGCTGTTTGGCTGGAGGTGACAAGCAGCCTGGTGAGGGAGGGCTGCACGACCAACGTGTGTCTAGGGCAGCGTAATCCCTCGCTGTGGAAAGGTCTGCACCGACAAGCTGCCTCAGGCGAGGTGTGGAAGGAGTCTCAAGGCCTGGGGCTGAACTGCAACATGGTTGAGCGCATCCACAACACCTCTGGGTCGCTTGCAGGGGCATCCTGTGCTGGGGGTGAAGAGGAGATGCTTCCGATTCCTGCAGAGGCAGCCCATCCACATCCAAAAGCCTGTCCTTTAGGTTGAACTCTGCACACAAATGCTCTGTCTGTAGGGTGTTACCAACCTGCGGGATCTTCATGCTGATCAGCTTAAAGCTGCCATCTAATACTGTTCCTTTGCATTTTAAACACTGAGCTTCATTCTTGAGCTTTTCTCCTTACAGAAGACAACTATTAATGTACTTACTTTCAAACAAGCACTCAGATTTTTCAGTTGCTTGGTTACAGGAACTGGAAGAGTGCTGGATGATCCTCAACCCTCAGGACAAAAGTTAGAAGAATCGGTAATTCTGGGGAAAAAATCATGTCTTTGAAAGCAAGTATTTAAGCAGTGTCTGTGCTGGCCTTATTATGTATCTTTCTGTCCACATAGTTCTCAATTAAATTATCAGTGAAAAGCAAAGGAGATGAGGGGATACATTTCTTGTGAAAATCTTTTACGACCGCAAAGTCAACAAATCAGCATTTATAAAAATAATCTGCAGTGTACATACCCTGGGAGGATATTGGGTTGACCTCTGTCCCATAAAAACCTAAGCTGAACATAAAAGGAAAGTCATCTTGATAATAGTTCTTTTTTTACAAACTCTTATCAAAGGGACCTGTTTTTTTTCTGCCTAATGAAAGTGGAGGAGAGGCAAGAAGGAAAGGGAAAGCTGCTTTCCCTGCTTGCAGTGAGTGTCCTGTGCCCAAGGAGGGCACAGAAGGCTGCTCCATCCACAGGTGGGTTTAGTTGCCAGGTACTTCAGGGGCTCAGAAAGGTAAAAGGTGGGGGAGTCCCACAGGGACAGGGGAAACATTTTTCCCCTGCTGATTTTATTCACCTGGTTTCTCCTTTTTCCCTGGTGGCTCTGCCCTGACCGTGCACACCAGCGCCTCGGGGACGGGTTAAAGCAGCGCTGTGCTCGGTGCTTCCTAGGGCCAGCCAGCGTGTGTGTGGCTGACAGCACAAAAGCGGGTTAAAAGCTGCTTTTTCTATTTCCCTGACATTGCTGGAATGCCTATGGCCTTATCTGGGTCCTTATGTAGCCTTTGCCTTCTCCCCCACGCTATCTGCGCACCTGCACCCCCAGATAGGTACAGGTTGGAAAGGTTTGTGCTGTGCCCTAACCTTGCCTCGCACTTGCATCTCTGTGCAATCGTGGCTTACAGAGCCCCAAAGTCCCCTGTTTAGAAGAAACTGTAAGTTAAACCCTGGCCTGTGAAATCTGGCAGTGTTGGCAGTTACATCTTGGGTTTGCCAGATTTGGAAGAGGGATGACAAGGCTTCTTTGTAGCTTAGCAGTGGCCTGGGTAAGGCAGCTGTCCCACAGGTTTCTTCCAGAGCTAGAACAGTAAAACATATCCTCTGAAAGGAGGCAGGGAGAGAATGTCCCTAATAAATGTAATCCTAGCACTGTTTTTGTCAATTTTTTCCTCAGTCTCTTGGTGGATGTGCCATTTTCCCCCCCGCCAACTCCTGCCCAGATGTTGGCAGGGAGGTATGAGCAAAACCCTTTCTCTTCTGACGGTCTGCTCAGGAGCTTTAGCAGAGATCTTCCCTAAGCAGCCCAGCTTTGCTGTCTTATTTGCCATGGAAAGTGTCTCCCTTAATCTTTGTCTTTCAACTTTCAGGAACAGAGCTTTGAAATTCATACCAGATCAGCTGCCACGTACTTGGCATGAGCTCCTCGCGTCCCCGCTAATCAGGCTGTGTACCAGTGCTGCCCCAGATAGCAGCTTGTGCTGTCTCTCATTAGGTCAAGCTGGTGAGCTTTCTGGGAGTCGAGCCAAGAGAGCACTACCATCGTTCATGGTAGCCCAGCAGAGCTTCATTTCCATGAAAAATGGAAAAAAATGGGATAGAAGGTGCTCTAGAAACAAAGCCCTAAGATCTGGAAGCCTTAGGTCAAAGTGATTAAGACTGCTTTTCAATCACCAGAACCAACCAAACAAGCAAACACCACTCCATACGCACACTAAGAAGGCGGTTAATGCCAATCTGATTAAAAAACAAGCAGCCAAGAGCAAGGAGGTTGGAAATATGCAGCGAAGCTCACACATCGAAACCTGTCCCACCGCTTTATCCGAAGGTACACCAGCTCGTTAGAAGAAAAACATGATTCAGGGTCTTGTGCTCCTGGAACGTGTGCCTGTCATTATCCCCAGTCGTTTCATTATTACCAAAGCCTTAGAAAAACACGAGAGATTAGCAAGAACGTAGGGAAAGCTGGAGTGGTTCTGCTCGCTGTGTGTATGTGTGTTGTAACCACTAATTGGCCAGGAAACCATGAAACAGGCTGAGCAGCTGAGCTTGGGGCTGGTGAGAAGCAGAGAGGCGTACGCTGATCGACCATACCATGTTCTGGTCGCCTTCACCAAGCCCACCAAAGCTCTTCTGGATCTTTCCCCAGTGTGGAAAAAAATACCTGTCGGGAAATTAAAAAAAAAAAAATAAAACCAGCCTGACAGCACAATTCTTTCCTTTGCAAAATGAGTCATTTACAGCTTACCCTTAAAATAAAGCTTCAGAAGAAAGCTGAGATTTGTGTACAACAGTGCTGGGTAGGGGATGAGGGAAGGGATGTTTGCAGGTTCAGATTTAAACACAGCAAAGCAGATGCTTATTTCCTAGCTGATCCCAGAAAAAAGCCCCAGTTTTAAAGGCGGTTCCTTGGAGCCTGCTCTTATCCTGATTCACCACGAAGGGTTGCTGTGCCGCGTTTCCCTTCGCTGTCTCCTTGCAAGCTTGCCAGGAGCCAGGCCAGCGCTGGGTGGCTGTGGCCGTGTAACACCCAGGGTCTGGGGGAAAGGTCTCTTCCCTGCTCTCAAGCAGCAGACCCAGGTCCTGGCACTGCTCAGGAAGGCTCTTGAGGTCCCAGGAGCACCAGAGGGGCACCTGGAGGCTCCTGGGGCTCTTCACCAGTTTCTGCAGCCTCCACTGAAAGCAGGAGCACTTTCAGTGAAGCTTTCACTGAAGCTGGAAAGCTTTCACTGAAGCTGCTCGTTCGGCTGCTGTGCATCCTCCATCTGGGCTGGGATGTCCCGGGCTCCACTGGGCAGGATGGAGGGATCCGAGGATGGGGTTGGATTTTCCTTCTTCTTGCAAAACAATGTCTAAAGTGAAGCAGCAGAGTCTGACAGGCGCACGTGAGGCATTTACTGCTCCGTGTGACAGGAGCACCCACTTCCTTCAAATGACCCTGACTTCCCTTGGGAAATGGGGGTGAAAGTGCCCCGCTCCCTTTGGGAGCCTCAGGGCCCCGGAGCCTGGGACGAGCCCTCACAGTGCCCAGGGTGGGACGGAGTCTCCTGTGGGAGCAAGGACTGGGATGGTGCCGGGAGACTGCTCCTGCTGCCAGGTTGGATTTGTAACCCCCTCCCAAGATGTAGGACAGGCGCACCATGCGCCTTCAGAGCAGTGAAATATCCTGCCCGGACCTGTGGCCATGTTTGGGGAAAACAACTAAAAACGCCTGTTTAGAAGCTCTGAGGCAGAAGTGTCGCCTGAAGCCACACAGGGCAGGAGACATGGGGCAGAGGAGAGAGGCAGCTGCCTGCCCTCTCTGGGGAGCATGGGGAAAAGTCCGTGAAGTTTATTCAGGTGCTTTGCAATCAAATGTGTGTGATTAGTGCTTTTGACACTGAGCTGAGTAAGTGCAGAGGAGTTGTTTTCTCCGCTTGCGTTGCAGCCTCTCGTGGGGATGGAGTTGCTGGCAGGGTTTGGAGAAACCTCCTCTGCATTTTGGGTGCTCCGCACCCTTGCTGGGAGCTACCCAGCCATGCTCCTCCATCATTAGAAACTTGTGCCTGTGGAGCAGGAGCCACCGTGTCCCCAGAGGGGTTACTGGGGATGGAGCCTCTGGAAAGGTCAGTCCAGACCTGTTTCTGGTGCCTGAGCCCAAATCCCTCTGCTGAGCAGCTGAGCAGCTGCTGGGGGGACTCCCAGTTACAGCAGTGGAGAGCACGGGTACTTGAAGTCTTTCAGGCAACAAACCTTTTCTCACCTGAAAAGTTAGAAATCTCTTTGCAAATTGTGTGTGTTTGCCTACATGTATAAATATGTGTAGATATTAAGAAATATATCTCCACTGCCCCAGTGAGCAGGCCAAGCACCATGCAGGATGGGAGATGTAGCTCACCAAGCCCGGTGCTGGGAGCTCTGCACTTGTGGGGGGCCAAAGCTTTGCAATGGGCTGGTTTATTCATGCTCTTTCATGCCATCATCTCTGCCACGCTGGGGAGGGCATCGCTAAATCTGGGACCGCACTTCCCTGCAAACTGGGCAATATTGGTAAATGAAGTGCTGGCTCAGTCTTCTCAACTGGAGCGGGAGAGCCTGGCCGGGCTCAGGGGGAGAACAGCCCCTGGGGAGAGGGACGGCACTGGCTGCATTGCTGGTCGGTGGGGACGGCGGGGATGGGGACGGGCTGGGTGAGCTCAGCGTGTCCCTCTGTCCCGGCTGCCCCAGGCTGCAGAGAAGCCCCCGAGGGGGGGGTCGGGGTCGCTGTGTGCTGGACACTGCAGCTCCCTGAGGTGGGGCAGAGCCATTTCATCCTCCCTGTACCCCCGGCGCTGGTGCTCACCGGAGGGGTCTGGTTTTGGGTGCTCTGCTGTCGCCACCGTATCTCTGGAAGGCTTGGTTGTTGCTCCTGGGGTGAGCCGGGGGTGGGGGGCAGGATGGCTGCATGGCCACCTGCGTCCCACTGCTGACCCTCTTCCCTGCGTGACCGGGGAGCGGGTGGAGATGCCACGGCCAGCACCTTGGTCCCTCCAGCAGCCCCAGTGAGGGGGGGGTCAAAGTGAAACCCCAATGTGGCTTTGGGGGCCTGAGCAGCCCATTCCTAGAGGGGGAGGAGGGCCTGGAGGGGATCCTGTGCTGCCTGTCTGGGAACACGGTGATCCCGGGAGTGTCTGCAAGGGTCCATCACTGACACGTGTGGTGGGGGGCTGTTTTTGGGGCTGTGCCATGGGAGCAGGGCACTGCTCGGCAGGGGCAGGGGCTGGAGTGCTCCTTGCCCAGGGTAGAGGCCACTTTCCCTGTGCCCCTGGACAAACCCGAGCTCCATCACAGGGCAGCCCCCGGGGACATCTCACGGTCCGTTTGCTCCCAGAGATGGTTTGGGAAGCTGTCCCGCTGCCGGCGGGGCCGTGCTCGCCCTGCCGTCCCCACGAGGTGGAGACGTTTTGCCACTAACACCCTGGCCTTGGTCCTCATGTCGGGAGCGCTTGGGCTGGCACTGTGCTCTGGGGCTGCTGGAGCTGTGGCACGGGGACGCCCTTCCCAATTCCAGTTAGAGACACAAAGAGTGGGTTTTTTCCCCTGAGACCCTGTCCGAAGGAGCAGGGGCTGGGTTTCAGCTTCGTCTCCCTGGGGGTGGCTGGCTTGCTCGGGAGCTGCACCCGGAGGAGCCCAGGGGCAGCCGGGCACAGCAGCACGCATGGGCTGCTTCTCTCCTCGGAAAGAAAAACTGGAGCAAGCCACAACTGAGACAAGGCGTTATTTGATTTATTCACTGCATTGTTTATTTAACCATTGCTAACAGCTCTCAAAGAGGTATCTTTCCCTTAGCTCCCCAAGTCCTGGTCTTCTCCTGCAGCGAGCTCTTGCTGGGTCCCAGGCTCACCACCCCGATGGGCCATGGCAGGTCTTCAGACGTGTGTGGAGGATGCGGTTGCTGCAGGAAAACCCCGTAATGACCCACCAGGCCAGAGCAGTGGGGTCCCAGCTGCAGGCATGGCTGGTGCCTCCTCCTCACAATTTGGCTGAGGTTCGGGATGGGTGCGGGTCTGCCCGGTTATGGGGCAGGCTGGTGCTATGGGGCGAGGTGGTGGCGGCTGGCATTTTGTGGGGATGCTCTCCAGGGGCTCAGCTGGCACCGCAGGGGTCTGGGTAAAAAGCTGCTGTGAGGCCACCCCCTGCAGACCCACTGTTTTGGGTTTTGCAGACAAAGGTCTCCCAGCCCCACTCCGTCCCACTGCAGAAGGGCTGGGACAAGCCAAGTCTGGCACGGCATGGCTGCCGGCGCCATTGCCCTCCTGGACTCTGATGGAGCCACTGGTGGCCGGGGTACAGCTTCCCTCTGGAGCAGAGCTGTGGGATGGGGAAGATGGGTGTTTTCAGGCTCCCTGTGCCGTGGCAGCGATGGTGCCGAGCACCCTGGGCCGGGGCTGTGCCAGGGGAGGTCGCTCTGCTGCTGCCGCTCGGCGTCCTCGTCGCCTGCCCCGCAGGGCCACAGCTGTTCCCGCTGCACGGAGCCAGAGTACACTGTGTTCGCCCAGAGTCCTCAATTAAACAAAATGTTTATGCATGCCTCCGCTCCGACGAACATCTTGGCTGGCTTGCACGAAGCCTGCTCTCTGCCGCAGCTCCAGCTGCGCCGGGGGCAGCCCCAGCTCCGGCAGGGCTGGGAAGGGGCTGTGGGATGGTCGCTTCAGGAGCCCGCTGGCCTCTGCATGGTCTCCTCTCCAAGAACCCCCGCCCTCGGTCCCTGCGCCCCCAGCTCCACCACGAGGGGCTTTGGCTGCTGCCCTGCAACCCTTGGTGCCAACGGGAGCTGCTGGCCCCTTTGAAGGGCTGCGGGGGGAACACTCTTTCCTTCTTTACCCTGGGGGGGGTTGACATCCACCCCATGGACCTGCTGCCCCTTTGCCACTTGAGCAGGGCTTTGGGGTGCATCTCAAGATTTCAGGAACAGCTAAGAAATTCCCTGGGCTACAGGGTGTCTCCAGCAGTGCAGAACACGGTTGTTGACACTGAGCCTTCTCAACACCCTCCTGGTGACCACCTGCTCATCGTCACCGTGTACCAGACCATGGGGTAGGGTGGGCCATCTCCAGCACCAGCCAGGGCAATGGCAGGGCTAACGCTGGTTTCCAGGGCTGGCTTGCTTGCAGCTCCAGCATCCTCCAGGATGTTCCTGCTTCCTTCCCTGCCCGAGGGGACTCTTTGTGCTAGTTCTGCACATCTGCAGTTAACAGGGGACAGGCTGGCCTCACTGGCCTGTATCATCTCTCAGGCAGTGTGCAACTGCCCGGTCCACGCCTGCACGGCAGCACTCGGCCCGATGTGCCATCATCATACCCATGCTGTTGCTCCTGCTGATACCGCCGAACCCCTTGGGGGGAGCGGGATAACTGCCCCTAAGCCATTTCCCCTGTGGGGAAGGAGCAGCACGCCTTGGGCGAGGGGAGAGCAGCATATTGAGGTCATTTACAACCCCGCCAGGAGAAACCAAAGCCAAGGAGAGGTGTTTGGAGGTTTACTGGGAGCTCTGGACACAGATGTGACTCGGGATGGATGCTGGAGCTAGGATCTGCTACGTGGACCCAAGAATTGAACAGTGCCTTGGAGACTGGCACTATCCCGCGTTTGTGCACATGCTAAGGGTGTGCTGCGAGAGCCACATGAGATGGAGCATCCCAGCATGCAGAGTTTAACAGCCCAATAACACAGCTAGGGATGGGCAGGCAGGGAGGCTGGAAGAAACTGGTGGGATCGGTGCTAAACTCTCAGTCTTTTGGGTAGTAGTTGTGTGATGGGTACCCAGCAAGAGAGACTGGCCCTGTGTGACAGCCAGCCCCGTGAGGAGCGTGGGGAAGGGGTCTGTGGGGCTGAGACAGGGCCAACAGCGAAGCTCAGGGCTCAGTGCCTTGAATTCAGGGGGCCAGAAAGGAGGAGAAAATGCTGATGGCCATCAGGTGCTGATGGCCACTGAGATGATGATGGCCCCACACCGCACCGGTCTCCCAGCCATGACTCACTGCCTGGGGCAGGCTGCAGGATTGTTTCCCAAGAGCTCTGGATTTCAGCAGAGCCGGTTGCCCAAGCGGCGTGCGTGCCCCTGCCAAGCCATGCCACGGCCCTTGCGAAACGGTGTTGATAAACACTGTGGGGCATGCCAAGTCCTGCGAGACGACAGCTGATGTGCTCGGGCTGCAGGGAGTGCCCGCACGGCGAGAGGAATTTTCCACTCCTCTCCGGCAAGCGTGTCTGACCCCGACAGGGGACTGTCCCCAGCACGGCAAAGACTTATTTGCTGGTGTCCCAGCTGCCCCTCTCTGGCCCTGTAAACCCTGCCAAACGGCTGTCCTAGGCACAACTCAAGATGAGGAGCGGTTGGGTCGCCCGGGGCATGGTGGCACCCTACAGGCTTGGGCTGGAGTGCCACCATCCCCAAGGCAACCCAGCCCCCCACATCTCACGATGGTGCTGTTCTCATGTCCTGGCGATGAACTACCCACTAGCTTTCTCTTTCCAAGCACGTGGGCCAAGCCGGGGTGAGCCCCGAGCCTGGTCCCTGCCCCAGCGATGCTGATCCCGTTCACACATGTCCGGGGACACTGGGTGACCCTCGCCGGGGCCCTCCAGGCTGCCTGGGTCAGCTCTGTCCTGCTGTGTCTTCTGCCAGATTGTAAATGTCTCAAAGAGCAGCAGGTTTGTAGTATGGAAAGGGTGTGCTCCATCATGTGCTGGCTGATGTATGGTAATTAGCATGCTAAATGCCCAATTTAATTTGACCAGCTAATGTCCTGGAGCTGCAGCTGGCTTTGCCTGCCCTGCGATCCTGCTGTGCTCTCAACAGATGCAGATAAAGCTCTCAGTAAATGAAGGCTGACCTTTCTGCAGGGTCTGGTCGGGTCGTGGGCAGGGCCGTGCCAGGCGGGGCAGACCTGGCTGTGCACAGTGCCACGCATGTCCCCGGGTGACTCCTGTCCCCCTTCGCAGCCTGGCATGTGCTGCACCCACAGCCCCGGCACCTGCAGGGGACGGGCATTTCAAACCCTGACATCGCGTGTGGCTTTCCATTAAGTGTCCCCAAGGGGCCGGGACCGTGCTGATGAAGGAGGAGTGTAAAGGGCATTTGGAAAGCCTGTGTGTCCCTGCTGATAGCCATAAGCACACACGTCATCCACAGCCGCCTGGGCAGTACGAAAATCCAATTATTTAGGGCAACATTTGTAAATTGGCAGCAGCTGGTCTCTGGCACAACACGATTCTTCCCAAAGGCCTTCTTCCCTACAGCTTCCTATGGAAAGCCACCAGCATGAGGATGCACATGAACCTGTGCCGGTTGTGCCCCATGCTCCAGATAGCAGCCAGCCCTGGAGCAGCCTGGGGCTCTCCTCTCTGTGTCCCCCAGAACGATTTTGGGACAGTGCTGCAATGTATTTTCTAGTGCTTTGGCCAGCTTGATTTAAAGTGACCTAAGTGACTGAGGTCCTGGCCATTCCCTTGGGAAAGCGTTTCAGAGCCTGGTGTGAAGCCCTTGTGTTTGCTGCTGAGCTCTGCCGGCACTGCTTGCTCTGCTGTAGATGCAGTGCAGGGGGGTAACCCTTGGGCGATCAATGTGTGTGGGTGATTGGTGTTTATCGCTACATCAAACTGTCCCGTGGAGGCATTTCTGCATTCTCTCAGACACCGGGTGGGGATGCGCTCCCATTCGGCAGGCTGCAGGGTGACCTCGTGCTCCCGGGGGCAGTGACAGCCCCTCAAAAGCTGTTGATTGGCTTGGTCGGAGGTTTCCTCAGAGACTCGTTGCTCCAGCAGGGACCTGCCTGGGAAAGGCATGGCTGGAGTTCCTCCATCAGTGGGCAGAGGAGCCAAATGTCAGCCAGTGCCTGGAGAAAGAAGAGACGGGGGATCACGGGTCTCCTGTTGTGGACAGGACGCTGGGGACGTGGGCTCTGGGAGGACTCTGCTTCTCCCCTTTTTTCCTTCCCCCCTTCTTTCCCCCCTTCCTCCTTCCGCTCTCCCTCTCACTTTCACTCTCTCCTTCTCTTTCATTTCCTCTTTCTGTTTCTCTTTCTGTTTCTTTTTCTCTCTTTCCTCCCTTTCTTCTTCTCTTTTGCTGCCTCCTGGACATGCGCCTACTGCCACCCTGCTGCCCCTGTGCCCATCCCTCTGGCATCAGGGCTGGCAGCGGCAGAGCTGCAGGGATGGCTGGTGTGACACCCTGCCTGCGGGTGGTCCTCCAGGAAAGCCCCAGCGCATGAAAGGGACCCGTGCCCAGGGCAAACACCATCACCCCCTCAGCCGGGGGGACTGTCCTCCCCGTGTCCCCTGTCATCGGGGCTGAGGTCCCTGCGTGGGGTGACAAGGTGGGCAGGGAGCAGCCATGCGTGGCTGGGAAGGCACTGCTGATGTGTTAGCTGTATATAACTGCACTTGCTGTGCGTTGTGGCTCTGCTGACCTAAGGACATGGTGGATCATGGTTTTGATGTTGAGTAATTGCTATTATTACTGAGCTGGTATTATAAGGGAACAAGTCAAGCTTTGGGCATGCCACCTCCTCTCTGTGTTGTGCCCATGGGGTGTCCTGTGGCCCACATGCAGCAGACATGCACGGCACAGCATGGCAGGTCGCTGCCAGCAAAGGCAGGCACGGAGGCAGACCTGGCTTCCATGAAGGGTGTCTGGCGGGGCAGGAGGAGACCCTTCTGCTCCCTTTCTCCCTGCCTTGTTTCAGACCATCTGCTCCCACTGCAAGTTAGAGCCCCCCTGGGGCTGCTCCCCTTTGCGTCACCCGGGGCAGTGTCGGCAGAGCTGGGACGGCACCTTTGCTGTGGCCTCAGAGGGGAGGTGGTGGAGGAGGAAGAAAGTTTTCCTTTGCTTCTGTGCAAAAAAGACTGGCAATCCCCCAAAGCCAGATTTTCCCACCAGGTACAAACAATTCCCAATTCACAGTTTTCCCCCAGGGCTCCCTTGTGCTCAGGTGCCATCACCTAGAACTGCCTTGGCAGGGCACCTGCCTATTGCCCACTTTGTGTCTTGCCCACAGGATGAATAAAAATGATTAATTGGGGTGGTACTGCCTGGCCAAGTGACTGCTGTAGTTTCAGGATCCAGCCAGTGTCACAGCTGCACACAGCCCAGGGCTGCTCCTACCGTTTTGCTGCTGGCGGTTCCCCCCCCACCATGTGTGATGGCTGTGCCAGCCCCGCCGGGCAGCACTGCCACCTGCTCTGACACTGGTGACAGATCAGCGTCCCCCATCCCTTCCCAAGGGATGTCCGTGCAGGCCCAAGGCTGGTGGGCCAGGGCCGGCTGGGCGTCGGACCCCTGCCGAGAGGGCGGGGGGGTGATGGGATGCACCGGCTGAGGGTCCTGCTGGGAGCGTGCCGGGGAAAGGGCACATGCTGGGGCCTGGCGCTGCGCGGGGAACCCGGTCTCTGGTTGGAGACGGGGCGAGAGGAAGGGGGAACGGGTGGTTTGCTCATGGTAGAGGGTGGCTGGGGACAGGAGAGAGGCTACTTTCACCTCCCGGCGTCATGGCTTGTGGCCGCAGGCAGAGGCGAGGGGGCAGAAGGGCACTCAGTGCCTGCGCATTCTCCACTGGGGAGAGACAGAACTTGGGCAAAACGCATCTGAAGAGGCAGCAGGCCCTGCCCTGCCCCCAGATACTTGGGACATGGTGTTCTCTCTAAGCAATGATAAGGACAATCAATAATAAAAACAGGCAGCTGGGATGCAAGCCCGGCCTCCAGCCAGCGACCTTCGGGAGCTGGGTTACTGGAGCAGGCGCAGGCGCCCTTGGCAGGGTGAGAGCAGCGCGCCGGCAGCCAGCGCGGGGTACGCACGGATGCTGGAGGCAGCCCCCGGCGAAGCACCCCCCCGGCACAGCCCTTCACACCTTCAGCTCGCCGCCCCGCGCAGATGCGTCTCGCACCCGTGGGCACATGCCGTGCTCCTCGGGGAATTGCTTGGAGGGTGACGAAGCTCCCACAGAGGCTCAGGCGCCTCGTTGCCCAGCTCAGTGCAGCAGCGAGTGGCCGGCAGCGTGCCCAGCACATGCGCATGGGGGAGGCACGGCCAGCCCAGCTTCTGGAGCAACCCTGAGCACTTGCATAACGATTTGCATTTACAAACCGCTGCACAAACATGACCCACTTGCTGAGAACACATCCGATCTCAGCAAGATCCTGATAAAGCAAAAAAGCCCACAAACCCCAACCCAGCTCCTGGACCCAGCTGGTGGGGACTGTTTGGGTCTGGTGACGTGGGGAGGGTTCGCAGTGCCCTGGCCGAGCCGTGGTGCTGGGGCTCCGTCTCTGCGTAACAGCCTGGAAGGTTCGAGCTGTCCGAGGGCCAATGCGGGCGTCTGTCCTGCAGCAGGTTCTGGCACTTTCTGAGCTCCTCAGAGCTGCAACGAAGCTCAGGGGTTTGCAGGCCTGGGAGAAGCCATCAGAGCCCGGGGAGCCAGGCTGTGTGTGTCCCCTTCCCGGGGCTGCCCCAGCCATGGAGCAGCTTGCAGGCTCCTTGTGCAGCAATAAGGGAACAGCTCATTCCCCGCTGCGGCACCCTGGGTCCCATCCAGAGGGTCCGGCACTGCCTTGCAAAGGTTCCTTGCAGGAACGGGCAGCTTTTCATAGCAAGTGGGAGAACCAGCCCCTTGCAGCCCATTCGTAGCCAGCAGGCGTGCAGGCTTTTGGATGCCTACAGCTTTTCCTTGGAAGGTGCTGAAGGCAATGAGAAAGTAGAGTTATATAAAAGCTCATTTACAGAGTCCGCTCAAGTGGATCCGGCCGATGCCCGGCACAGCACATCCCGACCCTCCTGTGGAGTGCAAAGGACAGTGCCCTGGGGCAGGGAGCCGCCTGTTTAAGGTGGCCAAGAGCTTTGCGGGGCACTCCCCGTCTCGGAGAGCTGGGAAGCCAAGTGCTCCTGAGGTCAGGAGTCTCTCCTCTGCTTGGCCTCGAATGCACCCGCAGGCCTGGAGCAGCAGGGGAGCTCCCGCAGCTGCAGCAGCGATGCCGTATCTCGCCCTCCCTGCCACTGCTCTGCTCCGCGCGGGAGCCTGCAAAGCAGTGAATAAACACCCCAGGCTCTGCCCCTTGACCCCCTGCATGGTGGCAACAGCATCCCTCGGGGGCACCCCTTTTTCCGATGTCTGCGTCGGGACGTCCCGCCTGCGGGAAGCAATTCCCCAGCCTGCAGGACAGCCCCGAGCACCGCTCATCCCCGCTTCCTCTTCAGAGGAGCCTCATTGCTGGGAGCAGGGGGATTGAGGCTGCAGAAATGGGCTCCGCAGGGGACAAACCTCATCGCTTTAAACCTGCGAGCTGGGTTTTCATTTCTGCCTTTAGTTCAGTATCTGGCCCATTCATCTAGTCTCCCTGCCAGGGGCTCCTGAGGAGCTGGTGGAAGTCACGAGCCAGCAGATAGCATCACGGCGTGTCTGCGGCGCTGGGCGGGGAGCATGCCAGCATGGGTGGATGGAGGGCACGCTGCTGGCACGGGGGAATGCACAGCAGAGCCGGAGATGGAGTTCGTCCCACGAGCTGGAGCCTGAACCTGCCCTCGTCTCAGGGTTGAAAACAAACCTGCCCTGAGACCACATGAAAGTGCTCGAGCCTGTAGCTTTCTTGCTGCCTCTGATCTTGCCTGTTCCCCAACGTACTTGGTGCAGAGCTGTTGAGGTTACGCAGTTCCCCAGGACACCCTGTCCTAGGTGAGGGCAAACCACACCGGCTGCTGTAGAGCTTGCCCCCACCTTTAAAACCCCCTCTCTCCATTGCCTGAGCAATCCATGAGCCCCTGGGGCTGTCCCCAGGCCCTGTCCCTGGGGAGGCTGGTGGGCAGCGGGAGAGGTGCGTTGCTGGGACATGGTGGTTACTGAGCTGGATGCGGAGGGCGGGTGTTGTGCCAGCCCTGGGATGGTTCTTAGGACCACGGTTTCACAGATCGGTGGGCACCAGAAGGAGGAAGAGGACTTGCAAAACCTGTGGAAAAACGCCCTTGCCTATGATTGAGCAGGGGTGTCCCTCTCTGTGGGGTGCGCTTTGTGCCACCCAAGAGGATGCTGGAGCTGTGGATCCCGGTCCCGGTTCAGACCTGCACGGCCGGGCAGCTCTGCTCCCACCTCCACCATTGCCACCCCTTTGGCTGGGTCCAGAGGAGCAAAGCAGCCTTGGAGGGACTCTCGGTGTCACTTATTTTCCCTTCCTTGCAGAGCTCTGTGTGCCTCATGTCCTCACCTGGTGGCTGGGACACTGAGGCACAGCACCGCGCTGTGCCGGGAGTGACACCCTCTTCAGGCTCAGGTGCTGTGTGGACCCTCCTGGTCCCCGAGCGGGTGACACCGAGCCCCGCAGCCCCCACAGCCCCCGCTTGCCTGGGGAGATGAGGTTGCTCAGGGCACCCCCACGGGATGCCCAAAGGTAACCCAAACCCACTTCCCATCGCTGCCCTTTGGCAAAGCCACGCCGGCACGCTCCCCGGCACACTCGCTGTCCTCCGCTGTGCTGTTGTCTGCCCCAGTTCACAGCAGCGGTAGGGCTGATAAGGGCCATGCAGGGGAGGGTTTAACCCTTGCACGGCCGGCGATGGCGGGTGCAGCCCAGGTCTCCCAGCCGAGATCTCTCAACCCTTCTCAGCTGGCAGCTACCAGGTTTGTTCAGTGTAAGAACATGCTCTGAGGAAGTGGGTATTTGGGTATACAGCCAGCGGTTTGGTGAATCCGTTGGCTGACCCAGAGCAAATGTTCCTGAAAATTCCCTATAGACAAAATATGTGAATTGTCATTACTCTTAGAGCATTTTAGGGCATTTGGTGGTAGTGTAAGATTCTGTGCTGGTGGGGACAGCATTAAATGTTACTGTTTGCATTTCTGTGAAATCCTGTTTCTTTTATTTTTATTACATTCTTCAGATCTGTCCTGCAGGAAAGCGAGATGAGCCTGTTCTTGTGTGCCTTCCAGGGGGAAGTGTGGGTACGTACGCAGGACGGCTGAAGTTAACGTGCCGCTTCCATTTGTGGTTGCCTTGCAAGATGATAGTGCTGCTGACAGGACGTGCCTTTATTTCGTGGTGGGTTTTGGGGATTCGGTTGCCCGCGTCCAGTGCCCTGCCCGTAGGGTGCACCCGGCAGCACCCGGAGCCGGGAGCGTGGCCAGGAGGTGGCAGCAGCCCCTCACCGTGGTGCCAGGGCTGGGCGGCAGGGCTGAGACCCCCGCAAAGGAGCGTTCCCACCGCTCTGATCCCCTCTCTGGCGGCGGGGAGGACACGGGGGGAGGAAGGCAGAGCTCCGCAGGGCTGTGAGGGCGGCCGTGCTGGAGTGGGCTCCGGTGGCAAGCTGAGGGACGAGGACCGGGGGACACGGTGGCTCTGCAGGGCCCCGAGCGGGCACAGCTGCCTGCGGTTTCAGCTTCTCGCCGCCGGGCCTGGCGAGGCGTTGTGGTTTGAGGCAGCGGCGTGTGGAAGTCGGAAAGAACAAACTGTTCAGCTGCCAGCCCTTCCAGCTTCTGCTTTCGAAGTTATCGCACAGCCCAAACAAACAAGCGAGCGCTGGCTCGGCCGCAGCTGGCCCGGCCCGGCAGCACCGGCACAGCCTGTCCCGTCCCCGTCCCCCGGTCACCGCTTGCTGCCGCTCTTCGCAGGGTGGGCGAGGGTCTCTGCTCCCCCCACCACCACCCCCGGCACCACCGCAAATG
>VYZM01021349.1:142958-174922 GCA_013398915.1 Dromas ardeola
GTGCATGGGGACAGGGACAAGCCTCTGTGTCCCCAGGCAAGCTGTGCGACCAAGAAGCTGCCAGCTTGAGGGATGCAGGAGGTGACCACAAAGGTGCAGAGAGGGGGAAGCTGTGCCTGGAGCAGGGTCCCACCCCACGGGTGGCCCATCCAGCCCCGGCCCTTGGCAGAAAGGGGAAGCTGAGGGCTGTAACCAACTCTGAAAAATAAGGCTGTGTTGTGGTGTCTTGTCACAAGTGCCGAATTCACACGCGGGGGTGCAGGTGGGAGGGGGAAGTGGGAAAGGGGTGGGGAGCCCGGTTACGTAGAGTGAGTCCTCCAGCCTTCCTTCCTGCAGCTGCGGGCTGCGGGTATATAAACAGCTGAGCTATAATTATCTGGGGCTGGTGAGCTGCAAGCCCGAGCTGCTGGCTGCCATGGGCACGGCTGCGGGGCCGGCGGGCTCAGAGCCCCCAGCGCTGGCAGCCACGGCCCAGGCGGGCTGCACCTGGGGAGGAAGATATGGCCCCCGGCTTGTCGCCTCTGCAACAGGAGTGATGGGGTTGTGGAGACCCTGAAGAGGGCACAGAGGCTGTGTGGAAGGAAAAGTCTCCGTGGAGGGGCCCAGAGGCTGCTGGGTGACTCTCCATGGGGCGGGGCGGGGGGCACTAGTTTACACCAAGCTGGTCCAGGACTGGTCCTCACCATTGTGTTTCCCATCCAAAATTGCCACCATTTGGGAAAGGCTGGTGCAGGGAGAAGGCACCTCCCTCTGCACTCCTTTCTGTTTGCCTTTTGACCATTTTTGATCTGTCTTGTGAATCCTGCTCCTTTTCCCAGGGAAGCCCCTTGCTCCTCACTTCTGTCATCAGGTACCTGCTGGGGAAATGGGGGAAGTACCAAAGAACACATCCCCTCCCCGGCGAGGAAAGAGGTGCTTTTCTCCAGACCTCGGGTGCAACATCAAGAGGTCCCTTGGGCAGCTTGAGTGAAGGCAGGAAATCGTGTTTGGGTGGTTAAAAAGAGCCTGGCGAGGGGAGCACCCTGGGGGTGGGGGTGGGAGGAAGACCCCAGGAGACAGGGTGCACGCTGTACCCTGGGCTGCCCAGATGCCACAGACGAACCCCTGATTCAGATGGCACGGCCAGGCAGCTCCACCGGCTGCCATCGGCACGTGGCCTGGCTCCTCCAGGCATTTCGGGTTGTAGGTTGGTTGCTCTCTCCATTGCACTAAGGGGATCTGGGATGCTCCATTTTTCAATAGACAAAATGGACACCTGGGAGTTTTACTGGACCTTGATATTTATAAAATTTGTGCCAGAGGCACTCCAGGATGCATTCTGAAGGCACCAATGTCCGTGAAGGTGCCCAGCACCTCTGGGTGCAGGCAGATGTTTCCCCTGACCACACCAGCACATGCTCAATGGTGGGAGGAGAGGAGACGCAGCAGATAAGGGTGAGGGCAAAGCTAGGAACTGTTGGGGGGATTGGGAAGGGTGAGAGGGTGTCTTGGCTGGTCCTTGTGTTGGAGAAGTGCTAGTATGGTGGTAAAACAGGGCAGAGAGGGAAGGACCAGAATGAGTTTGGAGATTGTCCCCTGGAGCAGAGAGGTGCGTGGTCCAGGGTGGACGGTGGCTGTGTCCTTCTGGGGGGACACCTTGGCTTTCTGCTCCCAGGTGTGGGTCACAACGGGCCAGGCCAGGCTGAGAGAGCTCTAGTTTGGGCTGGGATTTCTGCAGCTAATGGGAAACAGTGAACTGGGAATGAGGAACTAAGGCACAGCCTGAAGACACCCGGCTGTTGCAAAAGGCTCAGCCAAGGGCTGGCTGTAAGATGTGGAAAGTGCTTGGGGTTAGTTTGTGCTTAGAATTTCCAGCTCCTCCAGCCTCCTCGTGCTCAGCTGAGCAGTGTTTGCTTTCACTTCCCTGCCTGGTCTCCAGGACAGACAAATGCTGGGAACTTTCCACATCCAGAACAACAAAAACAAAAGACACGCAAGAGAAAACAACATTCAGATTTGGAAGTAAAGAAGGAATCCATCATTTCCTACCCAAAACCAATCCACACTTGGCAGGGAACTGGGTAGAGAATGGAAACAGCCACATGAAAAAGCTGAGCTGGTCACAAAAAGAGGTCCTGGTGGCCCTGCTGGGCTGCCCATCTTGGGGGAGGTGGTCTCTCTGGTCACACTGCGAAGCCCAAAGGCTTGGCTGCCAACCCCAGGGAGATTTCTGGGGTATTTTAGGGCACTTTGGAGCCGGCGTTAGCCCTTGAAGAGCTCAGCGTTGGTGAGCACAGGGTTGGAGTTGCAGGTGAGGAGGTGTCAGGCTGTGGCTTCAGTGCTGGTGACTGGTTGTCACAAGGAGGCAAGCTGGGTCAGGCATGGGCACACCTCCTCATGTGGGTACGAGCATGTGCTTCACGCCATAGCCTGGGGTGGTTTGAGCTGGCTCTGGCCACCCTCGAGTCGGATCCTCTGCCCTCTGGCTGCGGATTCCTGGCCCTCAGTGCTGGCTTGAGCCACTCGCATCTCATGGGGTTTTTTCATCCCGAGCCCGGTGCTGCTGCACAGGAGCTCCCTCCTGTCTCCCAGGAGCTTGGGGGGGTTGGCACGTCTCAGCTCCCCCTGTCCCCATGCGACTTCCCAACCTGCCCAGCACCGTCTGAGAACAGCCTTCAGCTGGGGACAGCAAACCGGGGTCAAGTGCTTCATCAGAGATACCAATTTGTGATGGCGGGGACACGTTTGATGGCAGACTCTGGCGGTTTGGCAGAGACCCCTTCCCCTTGCAAGAGGGAAGAGGACAAACCATGCGCAGGCTCTGGTCCGGGTGGATGCGGGTGTCAGCACGGCCCCTGCAGAGGGTTTGCAGCAGGGTCAGAGCGAGGACGAGCCCTGGCCCTGGTGCGGCGGCCTGGGGAAGCGAGCCAGCGCCCGCAGCCCTGTCTCACCTGCCCTGCTCCTTCTCCCCTGAGGGGAAGGGCAAACCCAGGATTAGCTGTTCCCAGCACATTCCAGGTATTTACCTCCCGGGACTCCCGCTCCAAAGACCTTTGCTGATGAAAGACACAGACCTGGAACAGGCGTTTGGCTGATGAAAGACGCAGTGGAAGTTGCCAGCAGAGCAAGTTCCCCGTGTGCTTGCATCAGGCTCCCAGGTTTCAGTGGGGTGAGAGGCACTGCCAGAGCTCCTGTTTGTCCCATGGACCTCCCGTCCCAGAAAGATGAGGGAGCTGCCGCTGCGGTCTGGCCCTGTAGGGGAGTTGGAGAGTGTGGCTGTATCGCATGGCTACCCTCGAAACAGGTTGTTTTCTTCGGTCCTCTTCCCCACACTGGGAAGAGCCGGAGCAGAGATGGGTTTTGTCCCAGGTCTGATGCGGGACCTGTGGCTGGCGGGTAACGGGGAGCAAGAGGGGAGGATGCTGGAGCCGCTGTGGCTCCACGGGTCTGAGGGAACCACGCTGCAGGCAGAGGCATTACCCTGCAGCACCAGCAGTAGTTCACGTCTCCGAGTGGATGTGAGACACCTACCACCTGCCACCTACCCACACAGGTTGGCCAAGGACTTCTCCTCCATGGGCACAGGCAGAGGGTGAAACTCTCCCACTGCAGTGGTGTAATCCTGATATCACCCCTGAAGACGCTCGTCCAGACACCACTTTGCAAGCTGACTCATGGTTTGGGGGATAAAATTGCTTTAATTTTGGAATACGCCATGCCCACGGGGTGCTTTTCTCAAGCAGCTCTGGTGGTGAGCTTTCCCTGTCAACAAGCCCTGCAGTTACAGACCGTCCCTGGAAGAGCAGTGGAGCCTGCTGGGTGTTTGCTGAGCAGCCGGGACTGCACCATGTGTTCCAGCAGCTGCGCTGGGCTCTTCGCACGCCTGCGACCCTGTGGCCCTCCTGTGTCCCCCCCAGCCTGCTCCCAGCACGGCGTGCTGGCCTCAGCCTTACATAAATTTTCTTGTGGGGCAACAGGGAAAAAAGAGAAATAATGAAAACCATGGACACTGGGCAAGTTTTTTTACAGTGGCTCCATCCACCTTGGACCATGCAAGGAAGCTGGAGGGATCGTTGCTTTGCCAGGTGCCAGCCAGAGCGGCAAGGCTGATCCTGAGCCAGGACTATGCGTGGTGGGGTATTTAATGTAATCTGGAGCTGCAGCAAGGCATTTGTCATCTCCCCTGCCCTGCGAAGAGGACAGGTTCCCAGGGCAGAGGTGATCTGTTTGTGTGGGCTCGGAGCACGGCACCGGGGCTGGGGCAGAGCGGGGACCCAGAGGTGTCTTTGCAGGGGGGATCCCAGAGGGTGCTGGCCTTGGCTCTAGGGCGGGTTGTCTCCAACCTGGTGAGAAGAGCTTCCCTGGTGAGACACCATCTCCTGAAGAGCCTCCCCGTCTTGCTGTGGCAGGACCTGCCCCTTTCACCCTCAACCAAACCCCATCGCAGAGGGGCTGGGTGTGGGGCGAGCTGCCCCCAAAACCAGCCCACCCGGGGCAAATCATAGTTGCCTGGGTTGGAAGGGACCTTTCAGATCATCGAGTCCAACCTAACACTGACAAAAACCATCCCAGCTCCCTGCCTTTCCTTCAATCACGGGTTGTTTTCTCCCAGCACAAATACATCTGGACTGGCTCATGGGCTCTGTTTTCTTCTTTGGGCAGAGAGTTGTGCCAACAAAGCAAAGCTTCTTCCTTATCCCTCCCCTTTCTAATTGTTTCCGTATGGATCTAATTTCACCACGTCCCGGAGCAGGGTTGGGTTCCCTGCTTACATAAAGTTGAAAACAAGGGGTGAGGCGCTGGCGGTTGGCAGGAGAGCATGTCCACCCTGCGATGCCCTCGGAGCATTGATCAGCTTCCAGGCTTGGCTTTTCCAGGTGCCTGAGACCTGTGGCCCTTCCCCAGGAGTGAAAGACCAGGGGATGCTGCTGTTGGTGCAGCAGGGACCCAAGCAGGGCTAGAAAGCCATGGCTGGGCTCCGCGCTGTGCCAGCCGCTGGCCCGGGCTGTGCCCTGGGCTGTCCGACTGCGGGCACCACGCTGCTGCCCCTTCTCCTGCCCCTTCCCTTGGGCTCTGGGTCGCTTCTCCTTGCTCAGGGGTCTCTGCTGCCACAAGTGCCCATGTACTTCTTGCTCAAGTCAGACCCTGCAGTGGATTCCTGGGGTGAGGGACAGCTATGGAGCTATGGGGGTCGGGTAAAGGGTGGCACTGGGTGCACTTTCCAACGGAGTTCCTGAGGTGCCACATTCTCCCACTGCAAGCCCTGGGTCTCCCCTCCACCTGCTTGGCTTGGCAGTGCCTCTGCCCTGTGTGCTGCAGCTGAACAGGATGATGGGAGGCGACACCACGGAGCTAGGATGGCCCGTCCATGCCAACGGCCCTGGCAGCCAGCTGTGTCCCGCAGGAGAAACAGCAAGCCCGTTTGGAAAAGGCTTGAGGCTTTTTGCATCTGGATTCTCTTCTGTCTTGGCCATCTCCTGGTACATGGGGGGCCATAGTGTGAGTCCCCTCAGAGGAGCAGTGCCACCTGGCTGGTGGGGACCGAGGGGCAGCAGCAGGGCTGTGGCACACATGGCAGATCAAGGAATAGGGGATGCCGCAGCCCCCGGCTGTGTGCGGGGACCTTGGAGGGGGACACGCTTCCCTGCAGCCAGCAGCCATCGGAGAGAGTGTGCTGGCTGTGCTGGGGAAGATGTCAGCCTGCCCATCTCCCCAGCGATGCCATGGGCAAGGGCAGGTTCTTTCCTGTGCTTCCCGCTCCTCTGACCCCAACAGACCCATCTCTGGGGGTAGGTCCCCCCAGTCTTCTGAGGAGCCAGCGCCGAGGATGGCTGCAGGACTGGGTGAGAGCCGAGGCTCTGGAGGACTGTGTAGGCAGGACCTGCCCTGCAGTTGAGGCAGTTTATGCCCAGAGCAAGAAGATAGGCCTAGGAAATGCTCCAGGCTGTGCACGAAGACAGAGTGCCGTAAACCCTAACAAGTGCTTTTAGCTAGAGGCTGCCACTGGGATGTCCCAGCCAAACTCAGTTGTGTCCTGGGGGGTTATATGGACTCCCACCTGGTGAGGGACCTGCAGGGACCTAACCAGCCTGGATGGAGCTGGTGTAGTGCAGGTCAGGTCAAACAGAGCTGGTTCAAGCCCAGTTCAGTGCACTCCAGGCTGGGGGCTGGAGTCTGCAGTTTTCCTCCAGAAGGTGCAGCGCTGGCTCTTTCCCAGGCCCGTCCAGCAGTGTCGGTGGGCAAAGGTGGTCCTCCCCAGCCATGGCCATGCCCTGATGCTCACCCTTCTGGAAGGAGCCAGCTGAGTCTCATGGTAGTGGTGCGGATGCTCTGCCAGCTCCGTGCTGGCAGGCAGTGCCAGTACCCCTGGAGATGGCCACTACCAAACTGGGGACCAGGCAGCCCAGTCCCTCCGCCTTTTCCCTTGGGTTGCAACCCCTGCACCGTGGTTTGCGCATGAGCACCCTGCCCGGAGGGACGGGGCTCTGGCTTTGTGCACAGACGGGGCTGGCCCCGCTGAGAATCCCGGCACACAGCCCCGGGCATGCACCGTGCTGTTTGCAAACAGGAGCTTTGCTGACGCGCCGACCGCTGCTGCCTCCCGCTGCGCCGTCCTGGCCTCGGGAGGAGCGAGGAAAAGCTGCCTGCCTGCTGCCTGCAGGGCTTGGACCCGGGGACAGGCTGGCTTTGGGACCTGGCACGGCACATGCCAGTTGTTGGGTTCACCGGTGCCAGCCTGCCTGCTCCTTGCCTGCCCAGCACAGACTCAGGGAGGAGAACTTGCCCTTCTCCAGATCACGATCTGGCAGCGTCCACCTGTGTTTACTCGAGTGTACAGAAGCACTCCGGTCTTCGCAGAAATCCTGTCTCCAGAAAGAGGGATGGCTGCAGAACACATTGTGCTGCTCAGGGGCTGGGTGCCGGTGACTCACTGGGGGTGGGCTTTGACCTCAGTGAGCAGCTCTGCCGAGGGTCTGGAGCTGCCTGGTGTTCTGCGTGGCTCCCTGCCATCCCTGTGTGACACCTCTCTGCACGACCTCAGCACCCACGTGCACTTCCCCCTTGGCTGATGGATGGTGTTTTGAGGACAACTCAGTCCTCCCCCTGCTCCATGGGGGATGGGGTTGGGAGAGCAGCTACCCCGGAGCAGGAGGCTGGAGGGGGACAGGGCTGGTATTAGGGCCAGCCAGTGGGTGACTCGGTGGGTGCTGCTTCTCCCCGCTGTCACGCCGTGCTGGGAGGTGCTGGGCTGGCTGTGGGGTGGCGAGGCCCATCTGATGTGCAGCTCATGCAGCCATGAGGCGTAAGTCACACCAACGGGGCAGGGCTTTTGGGATAGAGCAGGGATTTGGTGATCCAGGAGAGCTGCGGAAAGCAGCCGGCTCCCGACGCCTCAGCCTCCTGGGTGCCATCCAGCCTCGCCAGAGGTCAGCCAGTGCTCCCAGCACTTGTCATGCGCAGGGCCATCCATGCAGACCTGGTCTGGGGTGGGTCGGGGTGACCGGGCTCCAGGCAACCCAGCCCCATGGCCCGGGCCGTGCTGCGGGACCCGTGGTGGTTGCAGAGCTGGAGATGCTCAGTGGGTCACAAAGAGCTTTCTGTCTGCAGAGGACTCACACTGCTATTGTCCCCCGTCCTAGTTTCAGTGCCGGCTGCACACACTGCTCATCTTTCTAGGTCAGTGAAGGGGGCCTTTGTGTGCCAACAAAAGTGGTTCTCTCCCTGCCCAGGGTCTTTCCCTTGCTCCTCGGATCACGCTGCTTTGTTTGCACTGGTTTTAACCAGAGCAATGAAGCATCTTCTCACGTGCATCCATCCATCCTCCCACCGGCGCTGCCAGGGCTGGTGCTGCCAGGCAGGGGGAGATGCTCTCTGGCCTCTGGGCTCTGCCTGGCGGTGCGTCTGCCACGTCCCTGCAGTGCACGCTTGGCCGTGCCGCTCAGGGATGCAGCCATCGGGAACAGAGATGCTCTGGGCAGCCCAGGTGTCCTCTGAGGACAGTAGCATGGCAGGAAGGGCAGGTGCAGGGCAGCGTGAACTTTGCCTCTGCAAATTGGGCTTCCTGGGCACGGAGGGACTGGCGGGACTCCCCCCTCCTCCCCAGGGTAGGGCTGTGGGGACGAGGAAAGCTCCATCAACCCAGAGCTGAGATGGAGCAGGGGCCATGGGTGGTGGCTGTCTCAGATCCCTGGCTGCCCGGAGACCACCTATGGGGCTTTCCTGGGGAGTCCAGAGAGCATCAGTCTTTGAATTCAGACCTTGGCTTTCCCAAGGGAGGATTTGTCCTGAGTCAAGAGATGCAGAACTACCCACCACCCCAGCTGCGTCTCAGGGCTGGGACTATCCCTGGTGTCTCAGTGGGATGTGTGGAAAAGCAAGAAAGCAGGACGCAATCAGAGATGACGGCAAGGGAGGGCAGGCATAATGCAAAGACAGAAGGGCAGGCTTGGGAGGAGGCCAAGGGACAGATTTTTGCTAGCAGCAGGCTGAGGGCTGTGAGCAAGGAAATCCGCTCTCTTATGGCCTGGTTTGTTCTTGCTGGGTTCAGGGACAAGGACGCGAGGACTCCCCTGGCGCACTGTAACGGGCTGCACAGGCGCTCCCCTCCCCGGAGCAGCGCCCTGTGGGACGGGGGCAGCGCGGGACCCACGGTGGGGGGCTGGGGACCCCGAGCCCAGCGTGCCACTGCATGCACACGTGTGCTGCCAGCACCTGGCTCCCAGTGGATCCACCACCCATGTGCGTACGCACGTGTGTGCACACATGCCCTGTGTGCGTAGCTGGATCCCTCAGGATCAGAACACCAGCGCGAGTGGGTGTGGGTGTTTGTGCAGGCATGCTCCCCGCGCACAGCTCAGCACGGCCAAGACTCTTCTCTCTTCTGTTCGTTGACTTTTTTTTTTTTTTTTATTTCTCCTCAAAATCCGGCATTTAATCATTTCACACCCCAGGAAGATCACTGCTTTCTCTCAGCAGCTAAACTGGTGCCCTGTGTGGGATGGGGGGATGTGAGCCGCTGCCAGCATGTGGTCCCTCCACTGTTCACTGTAGGCTTCCCGTTGCTGTGGTGATGTGACACGCATGTGGGCTGCGTTTCGAAATGCCCATCTGATGGAGACGCACGCCAAGAGCGGGGAGCGCCGGCGGCTGCACAGCCAGCATCTCCTGTCTTCCTTTGCCACGGGCACCATGACTTTGCTGTGGCTGATGATGGAGCACTGAACCCCAGACGCAGCATCCCTGCTCATCCTCATCCCGGGCAGGGCGGGAGGAAGGCAGGTGCGGTGCAGGGGGGAGCCGGCATGCCTGCCCAGCCTGGGATGGTATGCCAGAGAGGAGAAAAGACCCTTTCCCAGCATCAGCCGCATGCTGCTGTTTCTCAACACATCCTTCAGGGGAGAAATCCTCTCAGCTGCATACGTGTGTGCAGGCACATACTCGCGCTCGGGCTCGTTCCATGCCCTGTGCTCCCGGGTCCTCCCATGTCCCTGGTCTGCAGCAGCCCCTTGCGTGTCCTTGCAGGTCACCCCGGCCGCCGGGACGCGTCCAGCTGCGGCTCCATGGCCAGCGGGGGCACAAACACGCATCCTGCTCATCCACACGGGCCCCTCTCTGGGGACACCCTGCCACCCCCGCAGCACCCACCTTCTCTCTCCCCTCCTGCCTGTTTCTTAAGGTTTTGCCCTTATTTCAGCAGACAAAAGCAACCATCTCCCTTGCACCTCCCCTCCCTTTCCAGATCCCAGCTGTTCTTCCTCTTGTTTTCAGCCAGCTACTATCCTGGAGCTAAAAATAATATGGAATTTACAGCCCTCGACCTTGAACTCGGCCAAGTGCAGTGCTCCAGCTTTGTGCTGTGTCAGCAAATCACTCCATGGCTCATCCTGGGTTTTCCTTACATCTCTGCAAGTCCCGTCCCCTGGGGACACAGCATCGGGATGCCCGCCGATGGCACCGGCTGCCAGAGATGCTGTGAGCTGGTCACGTCAGGGGGGTGAGACGTGCCATAGGGGCAGGGGGGGGCGGCCAGTGTGTGATCCCAGGAGTTCAGGTCCCCAGGACGTCATGGGATTTTGGTTACTTGTCCTTTCAAGTCATGTATTTTCACCGTCTCTCTAGTGACATTTCCTTTGCAAACGTTTTTAGCATATATTTAGAAAAGTTTCCAAGTTTTCCTCACCATACTTGGGAACGCAGGAAACTCACTGTTTCTGTGTCATTGTCTTTAAAAGGAAAACTGAGGTTGTCATGTAATCACGGGACTCCTGCAGCCAAAGCCTTCAAGAAAGACACCCCACCCAGGTCCGTCAGGTTTGCAGTGCTCATTGCTATTTCAGCGACATGACGAGCCTCCACATCCATCTGCTGTCAAAAAGGAGTTTGGAGCCTGCTCCCTCCTGCCATAAGGAGGATCAAAACCACTCGGATCACCTGGGCTCTGCCCTGGTCGGCGCTGAACGAGGGCAATGTCCGACCCTGCCATAGCTGTGCTAGTCACAGAGGCCGCTGACTGTCCCAGCCGGGCTGTTGCAGGGTTCCAGGATAACTGTGGTCACCAAATCCTCCCCTCCTTCTGTCTTCTCCTCTGTGTTCCCGTCTGTCCAACCCATTGGGCATCCCCGCCATCGGAGTCAGCAGAAATCAGGCAGTTCAGGGTGAATTTAAAGACAAGCACAGCAGTGCTGGAGCTGCGCTTTTCAGGAGTCACCTGAGTGTGTAGGAGCCTCTGTCTCCCCGACAGCAAGGGAAATCTCGTACTGAAACCATGGCTCAAGGCGCGCCAGTTGTGTGGGGCAGAGCTGGTCTGACTGGGGCAGGACTCTGTCAAGTCAGGGGGTGTGATGGAGACAGGGAGGTGCCAGAGCTCCACCAGCCACCCTGCAGCACCGTGGGACACGGTTGCACCCACCAACACACCAGAGTGTGTGGCATCCAGACCCCTCACTCTGCCCTTCCCCCAAAAGAGGTCAGTGGCTGCAGGGGGGGGATGGAAAGGACCATCCTCCACCCCTGGGAGGGGATGGGAAGGACCAAGCCTGGACCTGCTGGTGTGAATGTGGGGTCCGAGCGCGCATGGAGCGTGCAGCGGTGCTGCTGCGAGGATGACGCCAGCCTTCAGGGAGCACCCAGCCTCCCACGGAGGATGGGGCAGAGACCATCAGACTGCACAGGAACGTCCCACTCTCCTCCTTGCTGCTTTTGAAGGCTGTGACATTGAACTAGATGGATTTGTTTGTCCATCTAGATGGATATGATGTACTGTGAACCAGCCTGCCCCTTCCCATGGTAACCCTGGTCCTGCTGAGGGGTCCTGGCGGGTCCCCCAGGATCTGGTCCCTGGTGTGGGATGGGTCTGGTTCCTACACCTGTGTACCCAGTGACAGCACAGCGTGAGGCTTCCCATCCGCTCCCTGCCCCAAATTAGCATGCAGCCCGCTTAATTGCTTCCTTGTAGGATGAGTTTGGAGCGCATCCACCACCCAGAGAGGGAACACGCTGACACTATTGTGGGTCGATGGCACAACTCTTGCTGCAGAAGTGAAGCCAGCCAGCTCGGTGCCGGGCTGGGCTAGCAGCAGCCTGCCTTGCTCTGCCTGGCTGTGCTTTCCCTCTCGCCGATGGTAGCAGAGCCGCGGATGGCTGTCCCCTCCCCGCCGTGGCCAGAGGGCTTGCGAGTAGCCCGGGGCACAGCGGGGTGACGCACCACATCCCCGCAGTGATGCAGGGCCCCATCCCCAGCTGCCCACTGCTGTCGTCCCTCTGTCCCTGCTCGGAAGTGGGTCAGGAAGGTGTGCGTGGGGGTGAGTGGTGGGGTGCTGGTGGGGGTCCCTGGCTAGCACCCCTCTGGAGCAGCTCTCCCGAGGCAGCCTGTCCTGGGGCCGCTGCTCGGCTGTGGGACGTGGGCATGGAGCAGCCCAGACAGAGCTCTTCACTTGCCAGGCCAAACCCCGTGGTGCCTGGTGGCTCTGCCCATGGCCCAGGATTATCTAGGAGGTGGTGGCTGGTGGCAGGGAGGGAGTGGCCAGGCGTCAGGACTGAGAAATGCCCTCCTCCATCTCTGGAGGAGCAGCCAGGAGAGAGGAGCTTCTCACCTCTTCTTTCCTCAGTTTCTTCACCATGGACATAGGGATGCAGCAGCCCAGCCCACGGGTCAGGACACAGCCCGATATCCATCCCAGGACAGTGGTGCCAGCACATACCCATGTCTGCGGGTACCTGTGCATGGGGCCAGGCCATTCCCAGCCGTGGCTCAGCTGGAGCTCTGACAACTGGCCCAGTGACCCACGGGGATGTGAGCGGCTCTGCCTGCGGGCACATGGCCAACAGCCCGAGATAGGCGGCTCCCAGCCATGCCAGCCACACCACCTGGGCTGTGTGTCACCCCAGGAGAAGGGGCAGTGTCTGTCGGGCAGGCAGGGGCTGCACCTTGCTCTGTGCCTGCAGCCTGGGGTGGCACCCAGCCAGGGTGTCCCGGGGGCTGGGACGGGGGCTGGCCAGCCCCAGGTCTCAGGGGGAGGGTTGGGACATGAAGGAGGATGGTGTCCCTGTCCATCAGCCTCATGGCATTTGTCTGGCTTTCTACTTGGCTGTTAGCATCGGCTTTTGCTCCTGTGGTCCATCTCATGTGGGATTGTCCTTGCACCCTGCCCATGGTGTCTGGAGATGGGGGACATGAAGCTGTTTGAACAAAGCAGCCTTGTCTTATCTCGTGCCTTGCTCTAGCTCCTGAAGACCTTGTTTCGGATTTTGACTGTATCTAAAAACCCCAGGCAGTCCCAAGAGCACATAGCAAGCATCCAGTTCCTGCTGACAGGCGTCATTCCCACAAGGGAGCCCAGGGGGACGAAGCACTGGCCGTGATCCCCCTGGTATTTTCTCTTGCGGTTGCTGCAAGAGGCTGCCCCGTTGTTCCCCATTTGGCTGCTGATGCTGGTATCAGCCATGGGCTGTTTGCAGCCATCACCGTGGCCTTGGGTGTCTTCAGGTCTCTGGGAAGCTGACCCCGCTCTCGCCTGGTTTTAGCCAGCGGCAACCAGCATCCCAAGGGGTGGCTGCAAAATCTGTCCCTGCATTTTTCAGTCGTGGCTGCTTCCAGTGCCTGCTGTCCTCTTCCCTGCTTGGCCTGGGGAGGCCAGGAGAGGGGAGCTGGAGGCCGTCCTGCTGCTGTGGTTGTGAAAGCCATGAGTCAGGGAGGCCAGGGATCCGGCAGCGGAACGCCAGGCAGGTCCCCATCCTTCTGCGAGGCTGGGTGTGCTGGGAAGGGTGGTGAGGCTGCGTGGAGGGGGCAGGCAGCACTGCTGCTGCTGCTCAAGGGATGCTGCGCGGGTATTTTTTTGTCTGTGTTTTTTTCCCAGAGCAGGGACAGTGAGGCTCCGCTCACGGGAAGGGAGCCCATGAGGAGCGGGAATGATTCATCGGCCATATTAAGCAGATTTATGAGGTTATTTCTCAAACGAAGGCTGAGCGCGTGTGTCATGCCGTCCTGGCCCGGGCTGCATCCCAGCGCCGCTGCCAGCAGAGAGCCTGCCAAACCTCAGCCCTTCCATGAAAACAACTTCAGTGGGCAATAAATCTGGGATAAACACAGCAGCACCGACTTCAGAGCAGGTCTGTGCACGAGGCCATGCATGGTGCTTCCTGGGGCAAGGCTGGCCGTTATTTGCCATCATTTGCAGTGCTCTGGGCAGAGGGGGAGGGGGTAGGGACTCACCCAGGGATTGAGGGTCTTGAGCTGTGGCTGGGGATTTCCAGCTGGAGAGTAATTTGCTGGAGAAAAGGTGCGATTTCTCCTCCCTCTCTTGTCTTGCAACATCTGAGTTGCCTGACGGGAGCTGGCAGCACGCTTGCTGGGAGCTGGGGGCCATGGCCCTGCAGAACAGATGTCCATTGGGGCCACAAATTGTCCCTGAAAGATGCACCACCAGGAGTTGTTGTGACTGTGAGAAGCTGCAGAGTGACCCGTGGGATTGTGCCTGTCCCTGGGCACCAGGAGGGAGAGCGGGAAGAACCCGTGAGGTGCATTGCCTGTTCCCAGGATAGGGAATTGCCCTTGGGTCCAGCTGGGACCCAGTTGCTGGGACTGGGCTTGGATAGTCCTAAGGAGCGTCTGCTTCTGGTCCATGCCTGAGTGAGGGACACCATTTGTGGATGGGCCAAAGGGAATCCTCCAAGCAGCTGGGCAATATTCCCACAGTTCATCTCTCCACCACCACCACCACCTCTTCACCATGAGGGTTAAACTTGGGAGTCCATCTGGCCTCTCCTTGGAGATGCTGAGACTTTCCCATCACCAATGAGCTCCCTCAGAAAACACCATCCATCCACATCAGCGTTCCCTCAGCTGCTTCCCTGCGGTGCCCACTGCACCCCTGGGTCCACCAGGGCCAGCCCAGAGGTACAGCACGGCCAGGGACCAGCTTGTGAGCTGTTTTGCTAAACTAGCAGAAAACAGGTCCTGGGACATTCCTGCCTGGGATTCATTTTAAAGCTACTAAAGAGGTTACAACCTTCCAAGAAATGTGTCTCTGGGAAGCTGCCCAGTGGGAAAGAGGACAGACGCAGAACATCATAGCAGTGAGGGAAGATGGAAAACAAGCTAGAAATAAAAAAATGACTATATATATAAACACAGTGGGCAGAAAAGCCAGTGCTGCAGCCTGTGTTCTTCATTTGTTGTTGTTGGTTTTAATCTTTGATTTGGAAACTTGCTGCTATTTATAGCCCTCCCCTCTCCCCACAGCGGTTGCCGTCACTGATCCCTTCCAGATGCTGGTTCCTCACAATCCTGCAGCCTGTGCTGGTGGGGCTGGGGGCTGCGGGGCCGGCTGCCACTGGGGGGAGCGGACGAGGACACCAGGATGAGCTTCAGCATCGCTGGCCCCAGCCATGGCCAGCCCTAGCAGGGGATGGACCCCACCACGACACTGCTGAGCTTCAGGGAGACGGGGTTAATTTTGCAGCATTGCAAAATCGTGGGATTTTGCAGCATTGGGGGAGCAAAGCGCCAGCGATGTGTCCGCATTGGGTCTGGGGGCTGCCAGCTCCTTGGGGAGCCACAGGGGATGCCCAGGCTTGGCTTAGCAAGCAGTGACATTCCTTGAGACGGCTTTTTTTTGAGAGCTTTTTAACTTTTGCCATCTCCCAGTCGATGGAGGCTGATGAGCTCCCTCCAGAGCCCCCAACCCTTCCCAGGCAGCCCCAGGTCCCCCCGCTCGGGGATGCAGGGAGGCCAGATATGGGGCTGGGGGATGCCCCATAGCTGCTGGCGTGACCCAGAACCAGGGACTGGGGATGGCTGGGTTTTCTGCTGATGGGGATCCCTCCAGCCCCGTGGCAGAGCATGGGCACCCCAGTTGCACCCGAATTTGCCCTTGTTGCCCACAGGTGGCATCTTTGCTCTTCATCCCCTCCGCAGGCAGGAAGGGGTGAGCATCCTCAGCACCCGCTTGTGAGACCCACAAGCGGGTGCTGAGGATGCTCACCAGGGGGGCCTCTGTCTGTCTGTCCATCCATCTGGGCGAGAGGAAGGACTGGGGGTGACGCAGTCCCTGCAGGAAGTCTGCTTGCCCCACCGTCTGCCCGGTGGCAATGCACCCGCTCACCTCTGGCAGGACATCATAAGCTGCGATCCGGACCGTGTTTCCCCCCGCCCTTACATCCCACCCCTGCTGACATCTGTGGTGGCTGGTGGGGGATTGCCACCTCGCTGTCGCTGGGTCCGTGCCCATTCCTCGTCCTGGCACACCTCTTTCCAAACCAAGTGGGAGATTTTGCCTCTTTCCAACCCAAGTGGGAAATTTGCAAACAAATCAAACATGGGAGGGGCGTGACGGGAGCCTGGGAGGCAGCGTGTGTGGAGGGATGCAGATGAGCAGCATCCCCAAAAAGGATGGAGGATTCCCCTTCAGCGACTCCCCTGCATCCCTGCATCACAGCCCCCCTCCCTATATCCTCATCTGCCCTGGAGCTGCTTTCTGGACAATGAAAGCTTTTGCTGCTGTTTGTTCGAGAGCCATTTGGCTCTGCTTGCCACTAAGGGGGCAGGGATTTGGCCAACTGTCAGCAGACTGGCTTTACTATCAGAATGCAACAGCACGTTGGGATGAGCTGCATCTGCAGAGCCCAGGGTCCTGGCTGCCTGTGTGTCCCCGCATTGCTCTCGGGATGGAGAGGCTCTAGGAGAGCCCAGCTTTCCACCTGCTTTCCTGGGTCTGTGGGGCTGGGTGGCGAGGGCTCGGTCCTGTCCCCAGCTGGTTTGGCCGCGCTGCACACGGTGCCCTGTCCCCTCCGGAGAGCTGGCTGTGGGGAGTTTGCAGCACGGACGTGGGCTTGGACCCTCGCTGGGTGGTGCAGTGATCCCAAAGGGGCTTGCACCCTGTCTCTGGCACTGATCATCCCCGGGGGTGGCTGGGACCCATCAGTGCCACACAGCAGAAGTGCTGAGCCAAGCCATGAGCTCATGTTGAGCCACTGCCGAGCCGCCTGACAGGTGACGTCTTCCGCCTTCCCTGGAAAAAGCTGCTGTAAGGCTGCAGCCGCGAAGTGACGGGTGCTGCTCGTCACACCGTGGTCGCGCTGCAGCCCCTGTTGCCCAAGCTTTGCCTCATCTTGCTGGCATCTGAGCTCACTTCCCCCAGCTCCCGGCTCCGCAGCCAGACCAGGGCTGTCTGGAAACCCCGTGACCCTGGGCCTGGCACAGCATGGGGCTGGCAAGGTCCCCATGTGTGGGGCTGGGGGGCACAAGTGCAGGCCGGCACGGGCAAGGACTTGGGGGTGAAGATGCAGCTGAATGGGTGATGGAGCAAACCATCCCACAGCTGTGCTCACGCATGCACCTCAGCAGCCCATGGCTGCACTGCTCCGAAGGGACCCTAACGTCCCTGCAGGGCTTGGACGTGTCCTCGGCTGCTCCCTGAGCAGGCAGTCCTGGTCCCTGGGAGGTCCCTGCTCTGTATCCTGCCTTGTCGACATCTCTCCCCACCTCGAAAGATTGAATGAGTTGTAGGGTTCTCATGGAAAATATGAGTGCGGGCTTCCCCGCCGGCGCAGGGAGGTTTCATGGTGACTCAGGGGCTGGTAACCAGGGCAGCAGCACACAAACAGGCAGCGCTGGGCTCGCCGGGGGCGAGGGGATCCCAGCCGGACCGGGGCCAGGCGAGGAGGGGCCCTGGGGACCCCAGGGAGCTGGTGGTGCTTCCCGGCCCCTTTCCCAGGGATAAGGAGCAACTTGGGATGTCTGAGCACCCAGTCTTGGGCTCTGCTCAGAGATGGGTGGGGGTCCAGACACTGTTTGGGAAACCCCATGAAGAAGATGCCCGGAGGCTCAGGGGAGTGAGCCGAAGGCTTTTGGGAGTCTGCTGCTGCTGCCGTGTCCCAGTGTGGGCACAGCGGAGCTCCCCTGGGACAGTCCCCAGCTTTCCCGGCTGAGATGCTGCAGCCCCGGGAAAGGCTGGGGTTTTGGGTGCAGTTTCTCTGCTATTCCTTTGGTTGGGTGTTCATAGTGGTGGCAAGGGGCAGGAATAGGGCAGGTGTGACTTTTGGTCCTTTCCCTGCCTTCTCAGGAAAACTCCTCCTGAAAAAACAACCCGCGACAGCCCCTGGCCCTGCCTCCTCCAAGAATCCTCTGTGCACAAACAGATTGGCTTCTGAAACGCCTTTAGCAAGTTCCCACACTGGGAACTATGTGGAGAGGGGTCTGTGGCAGGCAGAGAGGGCCTGGACAGAGGTGGCTGTGCCTGAGCTACCATCACTCGCATAGCGGTGACAGGCTGGGGGTGATTTGTAGTACTGGCTGAGGCAGAACAGGGCTGGAGAGGATGGGGACACCCCATCTCCGAGCCTGAATGCACCGAGTGGGACCCAGGTTCCACATCCTGATTCCTGACGGGTGCTTTGGGAAAGCTAAAGATGCCCAGGCATGGTGAGAGGGTGGCCGGGGACGTCACGTCCTCATCCTGGCTGGGGGCCAGGCAGGGCTGGGGCCCGTGTCCAGCACTGAGTCACAGCCAGGAGAGGCTGGAGCCACGCTCGCCGGTGGCCAGCCGTCTGATGACGTCGCAGTCACCCCATTTTGCAGGAGGAAGCAGAAAGCGCTGAGCTGTTGCCACAGCAACAACTGTTTTCCTGCCCAGCCCCAGGGAAATCGTGCTCCCATGGGAGGTACTTTTTTGGGCTGGTCCCTCCGCTTGCCCACCCCTACCCTTACACGCACTCCTACGTCTTCCTCAGGGTACCGAATGGGCTGAGTGGGAGCAGCAGGCTATTTTAGGGCTTTTTGAGCTATTTTGGGCAGTGGCTGTGAGACACTGTGGGCAGGTAGGAAGGGCCAGGCTTTGGTTTCTGCTCTCAGAGCAATGGTGGGGTTGGGGATGGGAATGACTGCGGTAGAGCTGGGGGGAGGAAAGCCCTGGGATGCCCACAGAAAGCAGCTGAAGGATTGCCCGGGGAGCTGCCATGGTCAGGCCGTCTGGGAGGACGCGTGTGGCCGTGCAGGGTGGCGGGGAGCTGGGGGGGATGCTGGAGAGGCTCCCGGATGCCCCGGGAACACCATCCCAGAGGCAAGGGCTGCCGGATCAGCTGCAGCAGACCAGCAATGTTGGCTGCTCCCCGTCTGGATCCAGCAGCCATCCTGCCATCAAGGGACTGTGGTGCTGTGGAGAAAGTCCTCACAGGGCAGCCCAAGTTTTGGGGTCATTTTACAGACCCTTCCCCTCCCGCAGCCTGATATCAAAGGGGAATGCAGCTGAACACAGCTTTGGTGCCTGTCCAGAGAGTGGGGTGGACTTGTGCTGCGGACGCCATGCCAGTGTGTCACCCAGCCTCTCCCGTGCCTCAGTTTCCCCACTCATCCTGCCCCTGTCCATGGACCACGTGAGGATGAGGGTGCAGACTGGGAACACTGAGGCAGAGCAGGGGGCAGAGGTTGCTCAGAGGGTTTGTTCTCAGCCTCCCTCACTCTGGTGGGCTTGTGGTGGCACCAGTGACATGTCTGTCCCCAGAGCTCTGTGCTGAGCAGGCTGCAGGGGAGCAGCATGCCTCCAAGCAGCCCTTTCATCTCAGCACCCCTGCTCAGCAGGCAGAGCTTCCCACGTGTCGGCAGGAGCTGCCTGCTCTCCCTGGCTGCAAGCACCCGCTTGGCTCCCACACCCACTGCCCAGCACCCAGGGACACCTACAAGCTCCAAACGCCCCCCAGCAGTATCGATCCCTAATTTATCTCAAGCCCTGCGTGCACAGAGCTGCGCAGCTGCAGGGCACGGTGGCCGCCGGAGCTGTCACACTGCCTGGCCGCAGATGCCCTTTGCTGTTGCTCCGCTGCATCCACCCAAGAGCTTCCCTAGGGCACTGGGACGTGGGTGGCTGCTTTGCTCAGCCACGTTCTTCCCCTGCTGGACCCTTTCCACGTTCAGGAACTGTGCAGTTTTCACTTTTGTTCTGGTGGAACCACTGTGTTTCGCCTGCTCGGCTCCAGCCAGGGACTGAATCCCCCGTGGAGGATGGGGAGGTGACATCACCTCCGTCCCACCAACGCCTACAAGGACAAGGACGGAGCAGCCAGGCCACATGGTGTGGCTCTGCTCTCCTGGGCACCGGGCACGAGCAGGCGAGTCGGCGGGTCCCAAAGCACCCCTTCTTTGCGAGACCATGGGGTTCCCCCTGCCCGAACCCCCAGAGCTCGGCTCCCCAGCAGGGACGCCAGGCCTGTGCCGGCGGGGTCTGGGCACAGCTTCCCGGCATGGCATTGCTAAGGGTAAAACCGCTGCGCAGGGCATGCAGGGAGGGAGAAATAGAGGCGGAGGAGCCTGCTTTGATGAATTTTTCTCTCTCCCTCTCTCATTTTCATTGTCAAGCCAGATGTTTTCATGGCTGAGAACCAAGTAATCTAAAAAAAGCATCTTTTCAGCACAAAGTCAATTCTTAACAGCAAACAATCCTGCTACGATGAAGATTGTGGAGCAAGATATTTCCCCCGGGGTCTGTAAGCCCCAACACCAGCCCATGGGCTGTGGGCAAGCCCCAGGGGTGCTGTTCCAGCATCGCGGAGCTGGAGGCTGGGGAAACCCCATCCCCACACCAGCCTTCCCCTCTACGTGCCTGCCTCTCCACCTGCCCTGCTACAGGCTTTGTGGTGGCATCTGGATGAAAGTAGCCACCTGGAGAAGATCAGAGCCATCCGTCTCCCCTCCCTCACGGAGGGCAGGGTGCCAGGGGCTGTGCTGGAGGCTGTGAGCATTGCTGGGTGCCAGGGGCAAGGCAGGAGAGCAGGAGAGCAGTGGCTCCTTGCTCAGCCCTGGGGAGTTTTGGACTGTGTTTGCTGAGCTGCTGTTCCAGGCAGGCCAAGAAGTGGCTCGGTTTCCAAGAAACCCTGACGGCATGAGCCCCACCAGCCAGGCAGGCAAGGGGACGCGTGCCAGCTGCTAGCTGACAGCCGGCGGCAGGACGGGGACACAGCCGTGCCACAGGCACAGCTGGCAAAGGGCGAGGGACTGCCTAGCATCAAAATTCAGGAAGGACAAAAGAAGCTGCTGGGCCTATCCTGCTGGGAGGGGGCAAAGCAACCTGAAATGCCCTGCGTTTGCCGCTGCCTCCCCGTGTGCGCGGGGCATGTCCCTCCCCAGGGGCTCGTCCCTGCTCGCGGGGGCCCAGTGAGATCCCGCTCCGAAAGGAGAGGCCGTCCCTTGCCACCCTGGCACGGGGACGGGAGCAGGTGCCATGGCTGGCGGCATGCGGGGGGCACGCTGGGCACCGCACGGCCGCCGCGGTGCCAGCCGCGCTCGCGCACGCTCCTCCCGCTCCCACCCAGCTGCGTAAACAAGTCCAGGAACGAAGATCTGAGTCATCCGCCGGCTCAAAAACACCCAAACATGGTCACAGGCCGAGCAACAGCTCCAGCAAGGCTGGACCAGAGCTCAGCGGGGGTCCAGGCATGGAAACGGCTGAGTAGGGGCACAGTGCCCCGCCACCCCTGGGGGTTTGCTGGACCCCGCGCTGAGGGGATGCAGCCCCCTTCCCGGGGCACGCTCAGGCGGAGTCACTCGGTGGCACAGCACGGGGGCTGTCCTGCATCGCCCAGCTGCAATGTGCCCAGCTGGGCACAGAGCTGGGCACAGGGTGGCCCCATCCTGCTAGCCCTGCTGCACACGCATAGCCCTGGGCATGCGTCCTGCGTCAGCCCTGCAGCGTGGGCGCTGCTTCCAAGTATGTTCCCCCTCCGGGGAGGGGTACAACAGACAGGATGGATATTATCAACATGGCAAACACCTGAGGAGCCCAGCTTTAGGCAAAAAAATAAGCCCTATTCCGCAAGACTTTCTTCATCAGCAGCACAGCCCTGCTGGGAGCAGAAGTTTGTTGGGTGTCTCAAGGCATGTTGATCTGGAGCTGCAGAGTTTAAAGGGTCAAAGCAAGGGAGGGAGGGTCCAGAGTGGGATCCAGCTCTAGCTGCTAAAAATACAGGGCACAGCACATCTCAGCTTCCAGCCCAGAGGTCCTCCCCACCAGCCTTCCTTCACACCAGTCAAGCATCATCTGTGGGATCTTTTAGACCCGAAAATTGGGGGATTCCCAAAAGAAACAAAGTTAGCAGGAGCACGGTGCCTGTTTCCATGTTTATGGCTTCAGTTAAAAATAATCAGTCCTGATGCAAAAATTAAGCTTGAAACAGGAAGAAAATGTTCTGGTTTTGGTGTGTCTGGGAGCTGATCCCTCTTGGAAGTGGTTTGGGGTGGAAAGTACCATCAGCTTCTTCCTTAGCCCAGCCAGGGACTGGTGCCTTGGTCGGTACATGTGGGTACACGTGTTCCCCACTTCCAAACGACCTCTAGCCAAGACATCTGGATGGGATGAGGGGGGGCTCAGGATGCTGGGATGCTTTTGAGGGCTGGCTCCTACCCCAGTGCTGAGGACCCACCTCTGGAAGCTGCCCTGGAGGAGCTCGCCCTGTGCTGCCCTGCCAGATCAGGGGCTGACGGAGGGTGGCAGAAGGTGTGAGCAGAGCCAGGCTGCTCCGAAGCAGCTTACAGGCTCATGGGAGGAGGAGGAGGAGGAGGCTGAAGGCAAGCCTGCAGAGCTGGCTGAGCCACGGCAGTCGATATCCTGTCAGTGAGGGGACCCATCCCAGCGATGGAGTGCAGTGGGAGAGGTTGGGAGCAGGGGCAACAAGCGAGCCTTGGGGTTTGGTTTCTCTCCCCAGCTTTCCCCAGGAGTTTTCCAGCTCCATCAGTCCAGCTGTCCTGGGGAGGCAGGAAGGGAATGGCATTTTTGGCCTGGTGCCCACTTGCCATAGCAGTGGGAGCAGCAGGCAGAGAGCAGATGTGCTGGACTTATATAGAGCGCTGTGCCCAGCTGCTGGCACCCGGCTGCCCCAGATGCCGCAGGGATGAGCACACCGGGCGGCTGGCCTGTGCCTGGGGGGGATCAGACGGCTGGGGACCTCAAGGCACCCTCTGGGACATGAAGCAATCCCGTCCCTTCCCTCCGCTGGCTCCTGGCCCCTCTTGGCTGCCGGGGTCGGAGCTGCAGAGACCCCAAGGTGACGGAAGAGGAGCAGGGACGGTTCTTCCAGCCCTGGGCAGACGCGGGTCACCCCAAGCCGTGGGGCAGGGATGGGCCCAGGGACGGGCACACTGGTTGCCAGACCCAGGTGCTGGTTAAGGCACCCATGCACTGCAGGGGCATTTTCTCTTCTTGCCTGCTCGCCGCCAGCCCTGGAAGGTCTAACCCGGCCCCAAGCTGGTGCCTGGATTAATTAGTATTACAGCTTTCCCATGGTGCAGCCGTGCTATTCTCAGCAGCCTCCAGCTGTCTGATCACACCTGGTGTGTGTGCAGAGTCAGACCCTGCTCACCGCCTGCCCCGGCTCCGCTCTGCTGGCACTGACCATGGCTCGCCAGCACGCAAAGCTTCTGTGCCAGGCAGTCAGAGGGGAGGGGAGCTGCCAGAGGTGACTGGGGCGGACTGGGAGCTGGTGGGATTCAGGACCGGGGAGGTCAGCTTGATAGAAACTTTCCAACAGAGCTTGTCTTTTGATAGCAAGCACATTTTGTGCAGGGCTGGGATGTATCAGGAGAGCATTTGTGCTGCTGGCATTTTTGTGCTGGGGAAACAGAAGCAATGTGTCATTTTAACAGCTCTGCCATGGCAGAGGTGTGTCAGAGCTGTTAAAATGACACGATGCTTGTTTCCCAAATAGAAAAATGCTGAGAGATCACAGCCTCGGGGATTTGGGTACCACTGGGATGCCCAACCCAAGGCCCCAGTGCAGGATCTCTGTGCTCACATGTCCCCACACGCGTGCTCCTTCCCCCTCGGCGTGATGCTGCAGCCCCAGGGTGGCGGGGAGGGCTCCTGGGCAGTCCTGCTGCTGCAGAAATCCCCTTAGCGTAATCTGGGCCCGGCTCAGAGGAGGGATTTGCTCTCTGGGCTGGGAAGGACCTTCCTCCCCTCTGTGCGGCGACGCGGTGACGTTCAGCAGAAGATGTGTGAGCTCCGTCACGGCTGCACTGGACGCAGCAGGGCAGAGCTGGGGCCGGCCAGAAACGCCCCAGGGTGCTCCTGGGGCTCAGCCAGCACTTTCCTGGCCCCGGGCTCTGGCTGCTTTGCTCCCTCTCAGCATCCTGAAGGAATCAGGCAGCTTGGGGCAGAGTAGGAGGGATGGGTGGCTTTTGCTGGGTGTGGGCTGCCTGTGCTGGGTGTTCATGTGCTTCTTGTAAGTGGGAAATTAGGGAAGAGTGATCAGTTACGGGAAGCTGGGGATTGTTTCCCTTTGCCCAGGGCAGCTGGCAAGCTTTCAGGCGATATTGGTCCCCGGGCACTGCTCCACCACACCAGGAGACTGGGCACCCCCATCTTGGTCTCTAGTCGAGCTGCGAGCCCCAGCCATGCAGCAGGACCCCTCTGGGAGTGGAGGTTGAGGACAGGCGGGTGGCATGGAGGGAGAGAGGCATACAGCATCCCTGCTTCGGCTGCCTGAAGGCAGCAGAGCCGCCAGCCAGGCTGGGCGCCAGCACTCACGGGGCTCAGCTCTCCGGCAGCACCGGCGCCGGGGGGAGAGCTGCTGGCACTGAGCTGCTGTCCCAGGGTAATCCCGGTCCCTCAGCTGCCCACAGACCAGACCCGCTTACCGCACAAACCCCTAATTCCCTAATAATCCATCCATTAACGGCAGCGTTTGCTGGGGTGGGAGGAGAGCTGGAAAGCTGAGCGGTCCCTTCCCAGGAGCGGAGCATCTTCCCTGGCAGAGGCAGAGCTCTGGACGGTGACACCCGCCCTGGCTGCCCTCCACATGACACTCTGCCAGGCCCTGGGGACAGGGTGAGCTCCTGGCAGGACGCTCAGGAGTGACCCGGGGAAGAGGCAGCCCCTGGACCAGAAGGGTGCCATGGGGCTGTCAGCCCGCCTCCAGCCCCGTCTGTCTGTCCTGCTCAATCCAGACACAAAGGCACCTGCAGTGGAGCAGAGTCCGGGGCTGTGGGTGCCCTGAAGAGAGGGGACAGACCGCAGGACAAGCGCTTGCACGGGGTTCCCCTTCCCATTGCGCTTCCTGCCCGCGGGGTGGCAATTTCTAAGTGAAATGATAGTGGCAATGGTCCCAGTGATGATGCAACCATAGCAGGCAGTAGCTGTTATTGTTACTGTTATTGTTATTGTAATAACAATAATAACAATAATTACCCTGTCTGACAGAGGCTGCAGGCGGCCAGTTGTGCGGTGTTTTGCCATTCAGGCTGTTTGCAGCACGGCTGCTGGATCCCCGGATCCCCGGGTCCCCGCTGCCTCCCGCCCCAGAGCCCTGGGCTGTGGTGGGGCTGGGGCTCTGGATGACAGCAGCACCAGGGATTTCCACCCCACATCTGCCGCTGGACCTGAGGTCCCAAAATGCTGTCACAGGCAGCCGAGCAGCTCACACCCTGCTCCATGGCATCTCTGGAACCTTTAGCCATCCCAGAGGCTGCCTGAGGGGATGACAAGACTTTGGTCCCCCTGAGCACAGAGCCATGCACGTGCCCAGAGGGGTGTGCATGTGTGTGCCGGAGCGTATGGGTGCAGGGCTGTGTGCGGTGCACTCTCCCACAGTGACACCAGGGCCAGCAGCAGCACTGCCACCAACAAACGGGCTCTGTCTGCCGGCTGGCCCCAGCCCACGTCCCTCCTGCCCCCAGCACTGCCCCGGTGCCACGGGCTGGCACAGGGACCCGGGCATGTGTCCATGCACTGTCCCACCCGGTGAGGGACGCCTTCGGGTCTGTCTCCCTGCAGTCACCGCCCCAGGAGTTTGCTGCACCGGGACCTTGGAGCATCTTCCTGTTAGACAGCACAGGTCCCTGCCACCGTGCCGTCCATCTGTCTGTCCTGGGTTTATGGGATGGCTCCTGTGCCCTGGCATGAAGAACTCAGCCACCCTTGTGCCCCCGGCCATCAGCACAGACTGTGCCTGCAAGCCTTGCTCTGTCACCTGCGGCGTTCCCACGTGGATGCTCCCGTCCCTACTCCACCCCAGCCGCTCTGACTATTGGTTATATGCTGGGGCTGAGCTCCGACAAGTGGAAGGGGCTGTTTGGCACCGGAAGACGCCCATTTCCCCGGCACAGCCAGGGCTCACATGTCCCCGAGCCCCAGCCCCACGGGGACCCTGGCCCTGCCTCCCCGTCTTCCCTGCCACTCCCTGGCCAAATCCCCTCTTTGTGCCTGGCTGGGGGCAGTGGGGAGCTGAGGCAAGAGGGGCTTTGATGTGCCACTTTGCTCGGCGCCACGGCTCCTGGGCACAGCGGGCTGGCACCAGCAGGACCCGGGCCGGGCGGCAGCTTCAGAGGCGCCTCCGGCTCACATCCCAGCATGGCGCTGCCTTGTTTTTGCCTGGCGAGGCTGGGACAGTCCCCGGCGCTTGGCCCCCGCTGGGATATGTTCCCAATAAGGCGCATGGAGAGCAGCGGGGCCGGCGGCGGCACTGCCCCGGGGGATTGGGGCTGCCTGTTATACAAGAAAGCAGGTGCTGCCCCGGGATGGGGAGGGCTCCGGGGGGACAGGGGGACCCCGGGGGTGGCCCGAGGGGCCGCACAACTACAAAGACTCTGACTCCTGCATCGCTGGAGCCGTCCAAGAAATTGGTTTAATTGGGAGCCTCCATGGGAGGAAACCGGTCCCAGCTGGGAGCCGAGGCAGCCGGCAAGCAGCCGCGGTGCCCGGCGGTCGCTCCCCGCTGCCAAGCACAGGGCAGGGGCTGCTGCCGTGGCTGCGTGAGCTCAGCCGGGTGTGCAGGAGCCGGCTAGCGGTGCTGCTGTGGGGTAGACACTGGTGTGAAGACAGCCTGGAGAGGCCCAGCTGCTCTCGTGCCCGGGATGAGCTCTGCAGCGGTCCCCAAGTTGCCAGCTGTGCTCCACGGAGCCCCTTCATGCCATGAAGGGATGGCACCCCAGCTTGGACCTCCCTGAGACAGCACCAAGGCTCCGCACACCCTGTGCTCGCACCCACTCATCCTGCACAAGGGCTGCGGGGGCCTGAGCCCCCTGCTTGGCTTAGCCCAAACCAGGGGGGATGTGAGCCAATGGGGGAGATAAAAAGGGCCTCCTGATATATGGGCTCTGCTGCTGGGGGAGATGCACCAGCCCCTGTATAGTGCATTCGCCTCAGCCCTGCAAAGGGGTTGTCCCCAGGCTGGAGGTCACCCAGCCGAGGCAGGTTGGGCAGACTGATCCCAGCCTGGACTCTGCCTTCGCCCCCGCCCTCCCCGAACCTCGAACTTTCCGTGGTCCAAAGGTCTCCCCCCTGGAGAATGAGTAACAGGCTGCTGGCAAGGCAGCAGCCCCGGGCCCAGCGCCTGGTGGCTCCCTCCCCCCGCAAGCCTCCCCTCCCACCCGTGGGAGCATCTTCCCGTGGCACCGACCCAGTGGGAATGCACTGGCCACCACCTGCGTCCCCTGCAGTCAGCCCGCGTGGGGAGCACGCTGGGGGGCTGCAGGGTGGGTCAGGGCAGCCGAAGGGCTCTGGCACGCACAGGCCCTCCTGCCTCCCCACGTTGCCCAGGCGTCAGCATCCTCGTGGACTTCTCCCAGCAGCGTGGGGTGGCAGCAGCAGCACAGTGGCTGTAGGCAGGCGGTGGCGCTTGTGCTAGAGTTTGCTGCTTAAAATGGGACCACGCTGATGTTTCACACTCCAGATCACAGGGATGCTCTTGGCAAGTCAGGAGCCCCATTTCATGCCTCTGGGATCTCTCAGAAATGAGGTTTAGCTGTGTTTGGCTCAAAGGTGGCCAAGGACTATCTTTAACCTTTCCAGTGCGTCTTCTGCCGTAGGCATGAAAGAATTACCAAAATGATTGAGGGGAGAGTACGGACAGGTTCAGGGGGAAGCTCCTCCAGGGGCGGAGGGGAAAGGCTGGAAATGTCATGCTGCTTTGCAGTGGTGCAAGTACAAACAGCCCACACACCCACCAGGAGGGTGGCGGCTTCTTGCAGACTGTCTCTTGCACCTCCTCTGGGCCCTGGGTGCCCACGGTGCTGCAGCGAGCGGGGATGGCAGGGCATCCCGTCTCCGAAATGTCAGGGACATTTCCACAGCAAAAAGCAAAGACCAAAAACCATGGTGGGGACTCCACCTTGTGATCCCGCAGCCCGGGAGATCTCCTGTTTCAGAGTCAGCCCTTAACCCCGCCGGCTTCGGCTGGCAGAGCCCGGGCGGCGGCTGAGGATGGCATGGGGTGGCGGAGGGCTCAGACAAAGCAGACAGGCTTGAGCGTGGCGCTGCATCGCTGTGTGGCCAGCCAGCTCCAGGGCCCCTTATCTCTGCCGGCTGTGGGGGAGGCTGCTCGATGGAGGGTCTGTGCAGCCCCGACCGCATCCCCTCCACAGGGACCCCTCTGCCCAGTTTGGGGCAGGAGCCCTGGGGGGTCCCTGCCTGCTGGGGGCTGCTGGGCTGTGATGGGGTGGGGGTGTTAGGGCATGGAGGCCCATGGGAAGGGGAGATCGGGAGCCCTGGCGGGTCCTAGCCCAGCCTCAGGCAGCAGAGATGGGGTTAGAAGCGGGTTCCCAAGGCAGCTGCTCAAGTGCTGGGGGGCTCCAGGGTTCTCTTTCCCTTCGCAGGGGCCATCCCCGCCAGACAGGGCCCTGGGAATCTGGCATACATGAGCTGGACGGCTATTTCCCGGTGACAAGGGCTGATGATAGGAAAGGCAATTCACAGTGGATGATGAGCTGTCTGACCCCGCTGGGGTTTATTGGTGCCTTTGCCGCTGTCTCCAGGTCCCCAAACAGGACAGGGATGATGGACCAGCCATGGTGCAGAGCTGCCCACCACACTGGGAGCCAGACTAAGCAAGGGCTGAGCCGTGGCCATTCCCCAGAGCCAGGGGCTGCTGGGAAAGGGGTGGAAGCGGCCGTGAGTTTTCCAGGGCAATGCCAGGGCCATGCCAGGGCGGTGGGCAGGCAGCAGGAGCGGGGTGTGCCCTGCGCCCGCATTCCTCTCCTTGTATGGTACCCGAGCACCCGGCGGGTGCCCTCCTCCCTACCACGCCTGCCTCGGCAAACACGCATGGCACGAAGGAGGTGACAGCCACAGGGCAGCACCGCCGTGCCACCGCCTCTGCCGGATAAGCATCTCCCCCATCGCCATGGGATGTTGGCTTTGCAGGGGCAGGGAGGGGCGTCGGGCTCCTCCGCGGTGTCTTGTCTGTCCCAGCGCAGCAGATGGCCAGGTGGCGAGGCGGTGGGGTGGCCTCGCATGCCAGCGGCTGCGTCAGCAAAGGGCTGTCGCAGGAGTTGGCACCCTGCCCCGGCCAGGGCTGTTTGTGTTTGTTCAGGGATGTCGTGCCTGACCTGTTCCAGTCCCGGTGACTCTTGGGCAACCTCTGTCCCGGGTAATCATTGACGGGGTTGGGAAGGCTGGCAGGACAGACCTTAAACACCTGCCAGAGAAACCTGAGTGCTGAGCTCAGGAGAAATTTCCATGGCAGTGTTTGGGGATGGTGTAAACCTGGCACAGAGCTGCCCCCCAGTATCACCCGTACCAAGGTCACCAGCCACTGCCTGCCCCTGGCTCGGGCAGCCCTGGGCTTGGGGTGGCAGTGGGACGTGGACGGACAGGATGGAGATATCAGCCTTCCCCAGGGTTCCCTTGGGGGAAATTGCAGGACAAGCCAAGCTTCTCGTGCTCAGGAGACTCCGTGCCCCCTTCTGAGATGGAGGCAACCCCTCCATGACTTGCGCCCTCTTGTAAGCCCCAGCAAAGTCCTCCAGGAGCCTGGACGCCTGGATTTCCCACACTGATTTTCCCGGGGATTATGCTGTTTCTAATGATCAATTAAAGCAAATTGGCCAGGTCCCCGAGGCCCCTAAATCCTGGCTAATCCCTGGCACCTTCTCAAACTGCCACTGCTCATTCATTATATGGCAGTCCCCTGGGTGGAAGTGTTTGCTCCGAGCGTGGGTCTTCCTACACGAAAGCCTTCCGGGTCCCTGGGGTGTTTGTCTGGGTTTGAGAACTTGCTGTTTCTAATTGATTTATTTGTTCTAGTGCTGTTTGCTCTGAATGAATCTCCCTTTCTTGGCAGGAATGAGGAAGTTCACTTTCTCAGGAACATTTTATTGCTTAGCAGCCTCCTTATCGCCTCTAATAGATCCTATTAACCTTGCGCAGCAGTTGCACTGGCTCTGGCACCGACAGGCAGGAGGAAGCTCAGGTTGTTTGTGTGTCTTGTGCAGTCTTTTCACCCTTCTGTGTGACCCAGCTGGTTTCCACCTTGCTTAGCTCTTTTTGTAGTCGATACTGTTGTTCAACATCATCTCCCGCTTGTCTTTAACGCAGTCCTCAAATGCCGCCTCCTTCCCTCGCCTCTCTTGCTGTTCCTTGGGGCTGGACCTTGTTTCTGTCTGGGAAGCTGAAATCCTTTTGTGGCTGTGTAACAGCAACTCCCAGCACCGTCCCAGCCCTGGGAAGCATCTACCCAGAGGATCGCCCCTGCACATAAAGCCACCTCACCAGGGGGACAAAGCCGTGGCCCTCCACGTGCTGGCCCACAGCGGACTGTGGGCAGATGGCTCCTCTCTGGGCTCCCCTTTCCCCAGCTGGCTGGGGATGAAAGGGCGGCCAGTGCTGCTGGCTCCACAAAGCATGACACCCCTGTGCCACATGCAGGGACCTTTAGGGACAGCTGGACCCAGCATCTCGCCAGGCCATAGCATTTGACCAAGCTGAGGACATGGCTGCCACGCACGGGCCACAAGCCATGAAGGCGTTCAGGGCATATTTTCTTTTCCCTTATGGGAAAACTCGCCCTGCGGTCCACGGGGATGCAGGGCGGACACCTGAGGGTGGAGAGGAGGAGCTGGTTGAGGTAGAAATGCGCTGCGTGCTCCCTTCAGGCGTCCCCAGCAGTCCCTGGGAGCAGGGAGGGGTGCCATACCCGAGGGCAGGCGGTGGCGGCTGTCTCAGCCCCGTGCACAGTGCACGCTGCCCGCCCGGCATGCTGGGGGTGCCTGTGGTCCCGCTGCCTGGCGACTGCCCACTGTTTATTTCACTTCCTGACAGCAGCGAGCGCTGGTGGCCGGGTGTCAGGGCAGGGTGCCAGGGACCACAAACCGCTGGGGAACACGGCGCACCCACCCCAGCACCCCTGCCCGTGGTCGCCACCCTGACACCAGCCCCTGCCCTCCGCGGCAGCCTGGGCTCTGGCTCTGGAGCGTCTCCATCCTGCCGGGGCTGCAGGGGTGACAGGGGGTGGCACCTGGGAGAGGGAAACAGCCCCATGATCTGCCAGGGGGATGGAAACCCTGATGGGGCTGGAGGTGGGCACTGCTGGGTCCCGTCCCAGCAGCGTGTGGGAGGGCGCAGGTCTGGGCCGGCTCCCCGCGGTTGTATAAGAGCGGCGCAGGTACACACCGGGACAGCAACAGCTTCTCCATGAGGATGGCTTGTGCCGTTTCGGGAGGTGCTGCCTGCACCCCACAGGTGCCAGCGCCCATGGGTGGGCAGAACTGGCGATGGGCACGGCTGCAGCGTGCCCGCGGTGGGCAGGCTTGCCAGCAGCTCTGCTGGAGCCTGGTCCTGGCACGCATGCGCCCTGGAAACAGCTCCCTTCCCTGGCCCGTGTCCAGGGCCTGATCCTGACTGCTGTGCCATCCCTGCAGCCCCGCCCCCATCTGGGGACTCTCTGTAGGAGCACTGGGATCTCAGCCTGGCCCTGCCCTGGAGAAACCCCCTTCCCAGGGGACATGAAGCGCTGCTGAGGGGAAACTGAGGCATGGCAGAAGGGCAGGTACTGCTGAGCTGCAGGGAAGGAGGCAGACTAGGACCCCCAGCTCTGAGCATCTCCCCAGCCCTAAGCACCTCCCGGGCCGAGATGCAGCCCCAAATGGGGGGGTAGCCCCTCTGCTCATCCCCATCCGCCTTGCTGCAGGGGTCCCTCAGGGACGATTCCTGCGTGTCCCAGTCTTGCCGCTGGCTCATCCTCAGGCTGCGTCTCTCCCCTCCCCAGATGGGGAGGGGATGCCAGTGCCAATGCAGCGCTTGTGCCCATGTCCTCAGGGGGCTGCTGCAGGCAGAGCCCAGGCGGCCCTGGTTGCCGTGCTCAGATCTCCACTGAGCCACCACTTGCTCGGGCCTGGCAGGCACAACTCATGCTGCTCTCCAGTGGGAACCTCCGTTTCGTAACATGGCTTTCCCTTCCCAAGGGGCCCCCGGGCTGCAAGTGCTCCCAGGCAGCTCGAGGTGGGCTAACGCTGGCCCAGCTGGAGGCACGAGCTGATCTGGATCCATGGGGGACATTGGGTTCTGAGGACTACGTGGAAAATCCCAGCCACTCGTTTATCTGCAAGGCTCCCGCGGGGCTGGGCCGGGCTGGGACATGGCGTTCGAGGAGCAGGGAGGGACGCTTGCATAAGGCTGACTGCTTTGTCTGCGGCCGAGTCTTCCCAGATGGGCTCCGGGCATGCAGAGCCCAGTGGGGCGCAGTGGAGAGATAGCAGGAGCGTGCAGAGCTGGGGGCGGGGGGGAGCG
>VYZM01021349.1:181024-192783 GCA_013398915.1 Dromas ardeola
AGGGGGGAACCCGCTTGGGGGACTGGGAAAAGGGGGGAACCCGCTTTGCATGTGGGGGTGCAGGCCTGCAGGACCCGCCGGGGTAGAAGTGGGGGGTTCAGAAGGAGAAGGGGCAGCCGGGGGCGCGCAAACCGAAACGGGAGCGGAAAAACAACGCGGGCGCGCAAAGCCAGGCCCGGAGCGCAAAACAAAACCGGGCTGCAAAACAAAACCGACAGTGGAAAACAACCCCGCGGTGCGAAACAACCCCCGGGGTGCAAAACACGGCCCCGCCCGCCCTTGCGTAACCCTGCGCCGCGCCGGGCGGGGGGGGCCGCCGACCCGCGGCGGCGGACGGCACTGCAGCGCGGCCCCGTCGGCAGAACTTGCACGGTGGGGGCGCAGGCCTCCCCCCGCCCCCCCAGACGCCCCCAGCAACACGGGGGGGCCGGGGCTGGCATTGCCCCCCGCGCTCGGCCGCCCTCCCCGTCTGCTCTGCCAGGGCCAGAGCTTATCTCTGCCCCCTGGACCCGGACCCGGGGGGACTTTGCTCAGCACCCGGGCGGTCACCCCGCTGCCACCGACCCCGCGGGCGCGTCCTTCGCAAGCCCGGGCAGGGGCTGATGCTGAACGAGACCCTGCGAGAGAGCCCGCCCCATGGCGCAGCGTCCGAGAAAGCGTTAGTGCTGGCAGGGGCACTTGTGCCCCCGAGATGCTGCAGAGGACCCCAAACCCCTGATCCAAGGGGTGCTGAAGGTGGCCGGCACCTGGCTGGTGGGTGCCAGCACGGGCAGTGGCCCAAGGAGCCCCAACCGGCGGCCATGCCCCTTCCCTGGGGAAAGGGCTGAGGGTGGGCTGAGCAGTATTTCCCCACCAGAAAGGGAAACTGAGGCACAGTGCAACACGGCCACTGCTTAGAGTAAGGCCCTGGCAGCTTGCTCCCCAGAAAATTGCACCCCAGTCCCCCAGGGCAGGATGAGGACCGTGATGTCCTGAGCGGTGAGGGACACGGGCACCCTGCATGGGATGCTGTGCTGCCCATGAACTGTGGCTGGGCATGCGCAGATGCCCCGAGACACACAGGTTTGATGTGGGGATGTGCGAACGCATCTTCTCCTCCCTGGTGGGGGGACTGCGCATGGGAGGGGGTGCTTCTCCCCAGGGGGGGCATGTGTGGGACCCATTTGTCCTTCTACCTGCGGGGGGGGGGATAATGCACATCCCCCCCGTGCCAGCACCAGCTTGGCCCATGCAAAGGGCTGGCACTGCAGAGAGTGGGCAGGGGTTTGTCCCCCCCAGCCTCGGGGCTGGTGCATGTCCGCCCCCCCCGCCCACCACCAGGCCCCACTCACCAGTCCCTCCTCCTGAAGAGGCTTGGGGAGTACGGCGGCTGGAAGGCCATGCTGGTACCTGCACCCCGCTTCGGCCCCTCTGCTCCCCACCGGCAGCCCAGTGCCCCAGCAGTGATGCCGGCTCTGCCCGCAGCCGCGTCCCCCCGCCCGGTGGGGTGGCAGGGACAGCCTGGGGTGCCGGCTGCATCCTGGGGCGGCAGGCACGCGGTAAACATGCTGGGCGGATGACCTCAGCCGCGCTCAATCAGCCCTTTCAGGGTCGCAGGCCAGCGTGCCACCCCGAGCCGCGCGGTGGCCCCCTCCACGGGCAGATGAAAGGCGCTCTGTGTGTGCCTGTCCCCAGAGTGGCTGGTGGTGGGCAGGGTGGCAGACCCTGGGACACGGGGTACAGCCCTGTCCCCTTGGCCGCCCACACCGGGGGTCCCATGACTCGGTTTCCCATTGCAGCTCAGGGAAGGTGCCCGTCTCGCTGTGGAGAGGGCAGAGAGAAGGGGAGAGGCATTTTCTCTCCCACGGTTAGGTGCATCACTGATTGTGCCACCCCCTGCCTCCTGCAGAGAGGTGGGCGGCAGCAGGGAGACGGGGTGGGTAGACCCCAGCCCTGCCAGCTGTGCCTCAGTTTCCCCACCTCCCCATCTCCTGTGCTACGGCACCCCCAGGCCTGGCTCAGTCCCCTTCCCCAAAAAAAAGCCCAAAATTATTAATGCCAGGGACCAAGGGCTCCAGGACACGGCGCAATTTCCGTGATTTCCACGGCTGCTGGAGCGAAGAGGGGAAGCGCAGCAGTGTAGTGCTTCGGGAGGAAATCATTTCAGCTCTGCCACCTCCAATATTTTTCCTATGGAGCTGGGACTGTGGCAAAAATAAACAAAAGTAAATTGGTGACTTCCCTGCCACCCCTCCCGGGGTCTTTCCCAGCCCTGCACAGCCCTGACCACGGCCATCACTGCGTGGGGCGTGGGCTTCCCGGCTGTGGGCTGTGAAAAATGCTGCCCTCCTCCATGAGACCCCCAGAGAGGGATGCTTTTTGGGGATGGAAATGCAGAAGGCTCTTCTTTCCCTTTCCTTCCCGGCACTTAATTAATGAGGAATCCCAAGGCAGCCTGCTTGGCTGGGGGCAGGTCGGGGACTGCCTCCTCATCCTGGCACAGCCTCAGCAGGGATGCAGCCCACCCCCCCGCAGCCCCCTGCCCGCGCACCCACCTGGGGATGTGGCTTCTGCTGCAGACACCCCTGGACGTGTCGCTGGGTGCGCACAAACATGGGCACACCTCGCAGCCCATACGCGCACACACACACGTGCAAGTCCTGCGTGCCCATGCCCATGCACGCCCTGCGCACCCAGGCATGCCCCCACCCCCCCCATGCAAACCTGCATTTTCTAGCCCACATGGGCATCCACCCTGCACACACGCTCATGCACCTTGCACACACGTTCATGCACCCTGCACGCACACGCATGCACGCACACGCACTTGCGCACAGACACACTAGGAGCACGCCACCCTGCATGCATGCCGATGCATCCTGCACGTGCACTGCACGTACCCCCCCGCGTGTGCACGTGTCCCTGACTCACAGCTGACGCAGCCGCGCACCCCTGCATGCACACGCTGTGCCGGCAGTGCCTCAGCTGTCCCCTTCTGCAGAGGGGGGGCACACCCAGCCCGCCAGGCAGCCCCACTGCAGCCCAACTGGCATCTCAGAGGTGGTCCCAGCCGGACCCCCACCCTGTGCTTGGCTCTCCCCAGGGCTCTGCGGCTGTCCGAACGCCTCCCACCGCAGCAGAGTCCTGCATGGGGCTCCAGCTGCGCCCCGTGTGGCGGGGGGGCCCTTTCCCAGCCACCCGTGGCCCCGTCAGACGCCTCGCCATGCTGCTGGCCCCACTCCAGCAGGGCTGCCGGGATCTGCTTCCTCTCCCACCACCCCGCTCCGGCTCCTCCGGGGGCTGGCAGCAGTTGAGCAAGGTGGGCAATGTTCCCCCTTGCTCTTGCTAGAGAGCCGTGGAGTTGCTGCTACCCTGTGGCACCAGAGGCCATGGTGATGGGTGCCTTGGAGCGGGCTGAGCGAGAGGGGCCAGTGGTGGGAGCTGCATCCGCAGGCAGCAGCACGGCTGCTCTTGCCTCATGTCTGCAGCTATGGGAGGTTCGTCAGGCCGGGCCCGGCTCGTGCCTGAGGTTATTTTGGGAACAATAACAGCAGCCGCGATACAGTGTAATTGTGACACTAATTGTTGCACTCTCTGGGGGAAAAAAAACCCGTGGCTGTCATCGAGCAGCTAGGAGAGGTGGTGACACCAGCCATTTGCTGGTGTCACCCCCAGCAGTGACCCTGCAGGATACCCCAAAGCTGGCAGCAGCCCCTCTGCCAGTCCACACCCAGCCCAGGAGATGCCAGCGCCCACCGCCGGGTGACATTTGGTGACCACCCCCTCCTCTGCGACAGGGTGCGGTGGCACGGGCACAGCTGGGCTGCAGCCCCCGCAGGGCTAAGCCTGGCTGGAGCAGGGACGTCGGGGAGCAAGGTGATGGGATCATCTTGCTCGTCTCCTGGCACCCCACACCTGCACCATGTGGTGGGTCAGGGGACGCGTCCCCATCCCCGCCGCCCCAGGGACGAGATGTGCTACCGCGCTGAGCCTCCTGCACTGAAGCCGTGCCAGGCCTGCGGTGCCACACGGCAAAGGATGCCCCGGCCCCGTCAGCTGCTGGTGGGAGCTGGAGGCACGGCCCGTGCTGCAGGAGCAGCCCTGGCCCCTCGGCCTCAGCTCTCCCCCAGCTCCAGGCCATTCCCGCTGCTCCGTGGCAGTGTTCCTGGCTTGCTCTCTCCCAAGGACTCAGTTCAATGGGAGGAAGGCCCTTCAGAGGGTCCGAGGCGTGGGAAATGTTTATTGCCTGGCCTCGGAGACACTGGAGAGCAATACGGGAAAGGCGCAGAGCCAAAGCTGCCCAGGCTGCTCCGCAGAGCCAGATCTCCAGCTCAAAGGGTCAGAGGAGAGGGGGAGAGGAAAAGCCACTGCTTGCAAACACGCAGCTAAGAAAACTCTGCCTTTCACAGCCTGGAATCCTGCAGCCCTGGCTGTGCCGGCCAAGGGGACTGGGGATGCTAGCGCCAGGGCCAGCCGCGCCTTGCCGGAGCTGAAGGAGGGGTGGCCGGGGACACGGGTGATGGCTGGGGCTTGTGGGAACCCATGGAGGGAAGGGCTGGGTATGGGACAGGTCTGTGGAGCCCTCAGTCTTGTCCTGCAGCCCTATCCTGGTGCTGGGGAGGGAGAGGTAGTGCCAGGGGCTGCCCACAGGCAAGCAGGCAGCTGTACCACGTCCTGTCCCTCTCGGCAGTCCTGCTCCCAGCACCCCAAACTGCGCCTGCCCCCCCTGCAGCGCTGGCAGGGGGCTGCTCTGCTGGTCCCCAGGGCTGCGGACGCTGGAGCACACCAGTTGGCCAGCTCTTGGTTTCCTCATCCTGAAGAGGTCCTGGCCAGGCTGTTTACTGCAGATTTGGCACCATCCCTGTCTCAGACGGTGCCTTCCAGGGGCTGTGCAGGACCTGTGGCAGCCCCCTGCCACCAGGAGCCCCCTGACATGGGGACCTGGTTCATGCCCACCAGAGCCTTGGAGGGATCATCAATCCCTCAACCCAGGGCAGGTGCTGCTCCAGAGCAGAGGGCAACTCCTGCATTCATCTGTGAGTGCCTAGGCAGGTTTGCAAGCCCCTGCCTGCAGACCAGTGCTGCTGGCCTTGCTAGACCTAGTCCCAGTCCCAGTCCGAGGGCTCGGGGACACCAGAGCCACAGGGAGAGCTGTGCGGGGCGGTCACGGCCTTTGTAATGCTGGGGAAGCCCAGGGAGGGTTTGTAATCAGGGAAGGACGATGGGGAACCTGTTCTCCCCTGTGATGGGGGCAGAGGAACTCCCATAGCTGGGGACACAGCCCACCCCCCTGCTGGGCAGCGTGGCACGGGCAGGTATGGTGGCACGGGGACTCCTCCAACCTGTTGGGCTGGAGGCGGCGTGGGGCGGGAGCAGGGAGCCCTGGCAGGCCCCCATGTCCAGCTGTTGGGCTGCCTGCTTCCTCTGATAAAGGTACTTGGCTGTACTCCCAGTTCTGTGTTTTCTGGCGTGCGAGTGCACACCCCAGAGTCGGCCTGCTGAGAGCTGCAATTTTTCTTTCTCTAACTTTGTCACCGGCCCCCCCTTCTTCCTCCTGTGCCCCCCACCCAGCACGCCCCGGTAGCAGCTGCCCCCCAGTAGCAGCGCGAGGAGGGAGGTCAGGGATGTCCTGGCTCCGGCAGAGCCCTCCCCGCAATGCTGTACACTGGGAGCCCCCGAAGTCATGGCCTCCCCAGGCACGCTGGGCTGGGAGGGGAAGAGGAAAAAGGGCTGATCCGCTTATTACCAGCCCTGGACCAGGCAGCCCAACCTCCCGCCCTGCCTGTGTTTGTCAACACCAGCCCCACGCCGCTGCCGGCACGGCTCGGGCCGCCCCAGGGGCACCCTGCCAGGGGCACCCTGCAGCAAACCCCGCTGCTGCCCGGCTCACACCCCGCACAGGGTCCCACCGCCGCAGCGTGCCGGGCACAGGGTGTCAGGTATGGTGCAGACCATCAAAAAACCCCGTGTTGTTCCCATGAGCATCGTGCCTGGCTGTGGCAGGGGGAGCACAGCCAGCCCCTGGCCGCTCTCCCTGCCCCTCACGGGTCAGGGATGCCCAGTCCCAGGGAGAATGGGCGGATTGAACCCTCAGCAGAGTTTTCACCCACAAATCTGTCTGCGCAGCATTTCACACCCACAGGCCCTGCAGGGTGGAGTCCCGTCACTGAATTCCAGGTTATCACCTCCTTTGCTTAGCCATGCCCTGCCCTGCAGGTCTGCTGCCAGCCCAGGCTGTGAACTCCAGGCCTGTCCTCGTTTCGTAGCCCACTGTTATCATCTTGGGCAGTCCCAGCTGGATCATCCCCACATCCTGGCTGCCCTTCTCTGGTCTGGTTTCAGGGAACGGGGGACAGAGCGGAGGTGGCCCGTGATGCTGAAGGGACCCCCCGCAGCTCCAGGGACACGCGGTGCCCTCGGTCCCCGGAGCGTGCGGCGGGCACAGGGCTGCCAGCCCGTGCTCTGCCCTCCCCAGCCCCTTCCTGGCGCAGAGACTGCTTTTCCTGAGATCCCCAGCTCAAGAGAGGAATCCCATGGCAGGGCCTCCAGCATCTGCCGAAAGAAATCCCCGGCCACTGTGCAGGCAGGAGCGGGTGCTCCGGAGGCAGGCTGGGCGCTGGCAGGCGGCGTGCGGGACTGCCTGGCTCGCTAATTGGAAGGCAGCTCGTAATATAATGAGAGGATGGTGGCTGGGAAGCTGCAAGAGAGCAGTGCGTTGACACCCCATGCAACCAAAAGCTGCTCTTCCAGCCCAGACTCACCCACGTTCAAGGTAACCCTTGAATCCCTCACCTTCCCCTTTCAAAGCTGCCCAAGCTCTGGGCTCTCCTGCCTGGCCCAATGGGGATGCTCGGGGGGAGCCGCAGCAGCCCCCCAATGCCCCTTCCCTGGGGCTGGACTCAGTGCGGGGAGGACGAATCCTGGCCAGGGACCACCCTGTGGGGTTTGGGAGTGGGAGAGGAGCCGTCCCCGCCAGCGCAGGAGGTCAGGCAAGGACGCGCCGGGGCTGCACAGCTTCAGCCGAGCCGGTTATTAATACCCCGCCTGGCCTTTGCGAAGAATCCCGGGCATTTCGAACGGGGGACGCTTCGTTAAAACCCTTCCCTCGCTGACATTTCAGAACAATAACAACATGAAAGACAACAAGTTGCCAGCAGGACGTGTACCTGCGGCACTGCCGTGGCTCTCCATGTGCCCGGCCTCAGCTGGCAGCCACCACCTGGCTTGTGCCAGCCCTTGGGGACAACTTGAGACTGTCCCCTGCCTCCAAACCACCCGGAGCAGTCCTGCTCCATGCCACAGGGGAATCAGCGGGGTGGTTTCACTCGGGGCCATGGGGATGTCTTCTCCTGTCCCGTGGCATTGGCTGCCACCCCCAGGGGAGTCACAGGCAGGGGGTGGCGAGGATGGGATCACCCTCTAACCCTGGGGGCAGGGGGTCAGCAGGGCAGGGAGGGGCCCGGTGCTTCTGCTCTGCCACTGGAGTCACTCTGCAGCAAAAGCCCCTCAAATATATATATATATCTCTAAGCACACAGACAGAGGATGACGAACTCCTGTCCCGAAGCCATCAATGTGCAGCACCTGGATAAATATAACTCGGAGCTCATCGGCAAAGCGTGGCTTTGGGACAGGTTGCAGTCTTTAACGCCTCCCCAGCCCTCGCCCCCCCACACACCCTGGGGGATCCTCTGCCCTCTGCAAATGGGGTCTCAGTTGCTTCCCCAGGGCAGGATCCGCACGGACCCTCTCTGCCCTTGGCAGCCACCTGAGGGTGCAGAGGCACACGCCGTGGTCACATCCCCTGCGCACGCGCAGCTGCCCCAAACCCCTCTGTCCCACGCAGGTCACTGTGCTCCCCCAGAGTACAGGCTCGGCTTTAACCCTCCCTGTGCTGGGAGGTGGCGGGGGAGGTGGCGGCGGGTGCCAGCACACCAGGGGCACGGCACGCCTGCAAAGGCATTGCCCAGTGTGCCCAGTGGGAGCTGAGATGCCGGCTGGGCTGTAAAAGGCTTCCCCTGTGCCTCAGCCCCAACTCACAGCCGGGCTCAGCAGTGCCGGCCTCAGCATCAGGATCAGGCTGCTGTCAGGGAAGGGGGGAGCACGGTCCTGGAGGGGTGGGCATGATGCTGGGACCAGGGCAGACCCTGTAGCCTGCTCCATCTTCAAGCTCCAACCTCTTCCATACCTAAAGTTCAAACCTTGAAATAAATCCTGGCCAGCATTTTCCCCACTGGGCCACGCTGCCCGTCCCTGCCTGTCCTTGGGACACCGACACCCTGCCTGCCCGGAGCCGGGCGCGTGCCCTGGCAGACCGGCAGCGCCGAGCATCTGCAGGCCAAGGTGACCGGTTTCTGTGCAGCTGGCGTTGTCATCGCTGCACTGTAGCTCAGCTGCGCCAGGGCCATAGCCATGTGGCCAGGGGCAAGTGGTTTCATCCTGAGGGGCTGGAGGTGCTGAGCAGGACTCTCCTCTGCTCCAGGGCACGTTGGGGAATCTCCGTACTGGAGGGAGCTGGGTCTCGCAGAATCGGGCAGGGATGGCCATGGTGCAGCGCATGCGGCTGTGCTGAGCACAGTGTGCCACGGCTGAGCCCGGTGCTGCGGGGCTGCCCCGGCCAGCAGCCCCCGCAAGCGCCTGGACACCGCCCTGCAGCCTGTTGTGTCACAGCGTGGGGGGGGGTCCCAGGGAGGCAGGATGCCCATGATGGAAAGCCAGGTGGGCACAGCGGTCTGGCAGCCTGGCATCTTCCAGGCGGTGGAGGATTTGGGCACGCCAAGGTCAGCTACTCCCCGGAGCCACGGCTCTCGCTGCTAAAGCCAAAGCTCCCCAGCATCTCGCCGGGCTGCAGGGCTCGGCAAACCACGCTCCAAGACACGGGTCGGGCCACGTGCAGCTCTGTCCCATGAGAGCACAGCAAAAAAGCAGCCGGTGTACCGGTCCCGAGCGGGAAGGGTGGCTGTCCCAGCCCCCTCCCCGGGCAGAGCTGCCCCCAGGGCCAGGGGGGGAGGCTGGACGGCGGGACGGCTCCCCGCTCTCACACCCACACCTCTCTCACGCTCACACGTGCTCCTGCGCGGCCCCTCTCCCATCAAAGCCTCCTTGTTGCTCCGGCCCACTCGGCCGGCAGGAATGCGCTCCCCGGCCCCCCGCCCTGGGATGCCCTTTACGCCCTGGCTCCGTCTCCTCCTCCTGCATCGCTGCCGCAAAGTGACACCCGACGGACGGGAACAAATGGTGCCGTGCCACAAATGCCACCCTGGCACCGTCGCCGGGGCAGCTCTTGTTCGCCCGTCTGACCTTATGGTGGGAAAGGCGGTGCTGCCCGGCTTCTCCTGCCCCGATTCATCCTTCCCCAGCCTCTTGATGCAGCATGGCGCTCCCCTGCCTCCCTGCCATTCCCTTGCCTTGCTCAGACCCGGGGAAGGTGGTCCTCAGCCCCTTTCACAGCTCAGACCAAAGGGTGAGTCATTGCCCACCCTGTTCGGTGGAGCAGCGGGTCCCGCAGTGCCTGGAGAGGGTCCGGCTGGGCAGAGGTGTCCCCTTGGCGCCTGGAGTGGGACGGGGCACAGGCTGGCCAGGCTGCCAGGCTGTACCTGGGAGAGGCCGGGCAAGGAGAGCTGGCACGGGCCGGTCGGTGTGGGCGAGCAGGTTGGCACATATCTCCTCTCCCCACCCCAGAGCCAGGCGGGGCCCTGCGTGAATCACACGCCAGCATGCACCTGGGAGGGGGCTGCTCCCCCTGCAGCGCTGACCCCCTCCCATGCCACCGGCCCCCTCAGCCACCCCAGACCCGGGAAAGGTGCCACGCGGTCACGGGGCTGCTCTCCCCGGCCCACGCTCGCTCGGGCTCGTGCCTGGGTCTTGGATGAGCAATCTCGGGGTAACGTTGGCTTTGCGGAGGGATGGCGGAGACCTTTCTGCCCACAGCGCTGGCATCTGTGGAGAGATCATGTGCTGCCCAGGCAGTAGCTGGCCTCCCTACACCTGGTGTTTCCATGCGAGCTTGTCCCCTTGGCACCGCCCAGGTCTCCCTGGAGAGCAGTTCATGATGCCCCATGTGAGGGCACAGAGGGGAGAAGCCCTTTTTTAGCAGGATTCCATGCACTCCCCAAACAGGAAGGTTTCCTGCAGAAGCGTCAGCCTTGTAGGCACTTGGTCCGGAGCATCCCTGCCTTGTGCATCCCTCACAGCATCCCTGCAGCAAGCAAAGAGCATGGGGAGCATGGTAGGAACCACCCAGGCAGGGGAAACCCCTGGAGACAGGCTGGAAATGCTGAATGTGGGTTGTCGGAGACCTCCAGCACTGATCTGACCCTGACCTGCGGAGCCCAAGGCTTGGTCCTGCATGGGCTGAACTGTCTCCAGCATCCCCGGAGCCAGACATGGACTCCAGAGGCAGCTACTTGGTCGTCCCGTGCCGTGCCGGACTTCAGCCATGCACAAGCGTGTGCATCCACGGGCTTCCCCCTCCTCCTGTGCCAGGAGCACACCAGCTAAAACAAGGGGCAGAGACTTGCTCGGGTTCCCCGGTGGCAGCAGCAAGGGTGCCCTTATCAAGCCTGTTATCGGGGTGTTCCTCTGGCACCCACAATCCCCCGCTTTGTATGCTATCGCCTCTTGGGTATCTTGGCTCATTCCCCAGGAGGAGAAAGTTCAGGCTGGAGCAAAACAACAGCAAACACAGGTGTGGGCACACCTGCCTCCGGTGCCCGGGGCTGTGCCCCCCAGCTCCACACGCCGTGCCACCCAGGGGCGATGGGGGATCACCCAAGCAGTCTCCAGAGCACACTGGCAGCAGGGTGCCTGGAAATGGGGTGTGATGGAGCCTCTCGGGACACAACACACACCAGGGCATGGAGGACAGGCTTGGGCACTGCAGCAAGGGGCACCGAGGGGCACAGACGGGGAGAACCCCCGCTCCCCTGGCACCTCCTCTTGCTCCCTACCTCAGCGGAGCGGAGCTCACCGGGAGCACCGCGGGTCCTGGCCCAGCAGGGACAGTCTGAAAGCAGCACGATGTGTCCACATCGCCCTCTCGCCCACGGGCACTGCCACTGCCTTCCGTGGCCCAGCAGCCCGGACACTGACACCCAGCCCCGGCAGCCTGTGCTGGGGACAGTGCCTCGCTTCCCCGCTCCACACACGATGCCAACTGTCTGCTGCTCCCGATGCGAAGGGAAACCTCTCGCTCCCGTGTCCCTCCCAGCAGGGTGGGTTGGCTGCTCGCTCGCCGTGCAGCCGGGAGCCCGGGCCGGGTGCCGGGTGCCTTGGCGGGTGTCCCAGCTCCTCCTTCCCCACCTGAGCGGCAGCTCGGCGTTATGCAAGTGCAGGAGGAGCGTCTCCGCCGAGGAGGGCTCGGAGGAGCTGCCTGCTCAGCGTGAGACGCTGGCGGGGGCCAGGAGGCGTGCACGCACACCGCCGGGGCGGCTGGCACGCGTGGGGCGGCCACGTGTGAGCCCACCCGCCGCCCCGCGCCGGGCCAGGGCAGCGAGGGGTGGCTTGTGCCCCAAGGGCCAGCCCAGGAGCACGTCTGCAGGTGCATGTGCGTGCAGGGAGGGGAGGGGATGGCGAGGTATCTGCAAATGCGTGGGTGCTGCCATGCGCCCCACCTGCACGCCATCCCACCCACAGCGGAGGAACCAGCCCCAGCGCCGCTGCCGGCCCTGCTGCTCACACAGGCGCCTGCCACACACCCCACCGATGGGCCACAGGTCCCCAAGCCCTGGGAGGGGGGATGCGTCCCCCCTGCTGAGGCCACAGGGCAGCTCTGGGTGCCA
>VYZM01021349.1:196739-224678 GCA_013398915.1 Dromas ardeola
TGGCCATGGGAAGGGCTGCCCCACACCAGCCCTGCTACTTCCCAGCCATCAGCTCCTCATCCGCAACCGGCACGTGTCACGGGCTGCCACATTCTCGCTCGCAAGCCTTGCAAGCCACGACGGGCTCCCTAAAGCCCCAGATCCCAGAACCACGTGATGGGACGAGGCTATCAGGCGGGAGCAGGCATCCAGCCCCGCTGTTGGCAGCGACAGCTGAAAAGTAGGTTTCCTATGTTTAGCTCTGGCCTTTTTGGGTCCTGCTGTTCTCAGGACTGGGACAGTGCTGATTTCTGCCTGCAGCTCCGCACACCGGCTTTCCTCAAGGGCACCGGCTGCTCCACGCCCCAGGGGAGGCAGCTGGCACCCGGGCACGGCACTGCCAGCCCCACGTCACAGCCAGCACCGGCCGAGAAGCCAGAGGGGATGAGGACTCGTTCAGGGCTGGTGCAGACTTGGAGAGCAGGGGGCGGCTGAGGCTCCACGTTGCTCTCTTGGCTCTAAACGGGATCCCCTTCTCCTGGCTGAAATGTGGGGTGCTCAATGCAGGGACCCCAGCCCTGCAGCCCCCCAGGCTGGAGGGGGGTGATGGGCTGGGAAGAAGGGCACAGGGGGAAATGTGTGGGGCAGCGGGGGGACCGAGGCTCAGCCAGCTCTGTGCCAGTCGTGGGGTGGGCGGCTCTCTCCTCTCTTCACAGGCAGACCCAAGCCATGTGCTGCCTGTCCGGGAGCTGCAGGGTCTGCCCAGGTCCCGCAGCCCATCTTCCCATCTTCAGTGGGGTCGGCACCAGGCAGGGCTCCGGGCGCAATCTGCCCGCGCTGCGTTCACCGTCCGTTCCCGCTTGGTGCCTCGGAGGGGGCCGGTTGATGCAGCCGGGCCATCTGCTGCCGGGGAGCCAGCAGCTCCCGGCCGCGCTGCCGGGCGGACCCCCCTGCGCCTCCGCGGGTGCTAAGAATAACCTGCGCCGTCAGCAGCCCTGATATTTGCCGGCGCCCGCCGGTGCCACCCCCGCTCCGGGCTGCTGGGCACAGGAGGCATCTGCCGCCTGACGTCAGCCGCCAGCCACGCGCAGGACGCGGTGGCAGCCTGGGGGGGACGTGTGGCTGGGGAGTGGGGGGCCCGTCCCCCCTCCGGCCTGAGCAGGGGCATGGAGGCTCTGGTGGGACCGGGGGCATTGCTGCCTGCATCCCCGTACCCAGCGTGGGGACCCAGTGAGCTGCTGGCCCACCGTGTCCTGCTTTTCCTGGTGTCTCACAAACAGGTGCCTTGTCCCGAGCTCTGCAGGACCCCCAGGAGATTTGGGGAGGCCTCCAGGGCAGGGTGACCGTAGCTCTGCCATCCTGCCTGGGCCCTGCTCCACACCTGCCAACAGAGACAGGACCACGGGCGGAGGAACGGGGACTCTGCTGGGCTCTGTCTCCTAGCAAGGGGTCTCCTCCATCCAGGGGGGGTGCGACATCCCGGAGCTGCTGTCGTGGGGCAGAGTGGTGTGTGGGGCAGCTTCCCTGCACCCCTGCACAGCCCCTTCCCCTTTGCAGGGGTCCGTGGGGGCTGACACAGCTCTCCTCAGAGGAGTGGGGTTGGGGGTGACCCCAGCTGCTGCCACCCTGTTTTGGAGGGTCCCGTCAAGCCCGTGCTCTCCTGAAACCCAGCTGCCCTGGTGGGGATGGGGTCAGGCAGGGATGGGGCAAGTCGAGCCCCGCTGGCTGCAAATGCAGGTGTGATGGCCCCCCCAGCCTCCTGCCTCCCTTGTGCCGGAGGGGACAGACTGTTCCCCCGATCCTGCCTGGCTCCCCCCGGCTCTGCCCTGCTGACTTGCCGGCTCCTGCTCTCCCAGCTGCACTGGCCGACAGTGTGTCACCCCGGCATGGCTGTCCTCATGCCTGCTTTCCTGAAGGCAGCAACCCAGATGGTGAGAAACCAGGACTTTGCAGGGGAAAAAACGAATAAATAATCCCCAATCCTTCCGCTTGCCAAGCTTTTCCGGAGCTTTTCCCACAGGCAGCCTTTCCTAGCCTGGGTCACCTCCTCTGCCCCTACCTGCAAATCCCCTCTGCAGACACCCTTCCTCTCCTGGCTGGGAGCACGGACCCCGCGGCACAGCCCTGCCATTCCGGCTGGGCCAGCAGACAGCGGAGATGCTGCTCCTCCGCTGAGCACCTGCAAGCACCCAGACCGTGCCCTAAAATGGGTGGGTTTCGGTTTTGCTGGGACACAGTGAACCCACCAAGGGCTAACGCAGCCCTGGCGAGGGAGCCCTTCGTCCCCGGGTGAGGATGAGTCATGCAGCCTGCGCCAGTCTCGGGTGTTTTCCTTTTGTGTAACACTCCAGCAAATCCTGTAAAATGCCCTGACAGGCCCCGGCCGAGGAGCCTCTTGGCACGTGGGTTTCCATGCGCTGCCCTTCCCCGGCGCGGGGACTGTCACCATCCCAGGGAGCGACCCTGGAGGGACACCGCCACTGGAAGGGCTCCTCCAGCCGGGCTAGAGGGCGATGGGTTATTTCAAGGCAAGACATTTCAGCTTGTTGGGAGGGGGTTAAAGTAAAATTGTCTTTCCCATGGGGGTTGGTGCGTTCCTGTCTGGGAATGAAGCCTCGCAGTGAGGGGGTGAAACTGCAGCACAGAAACTTCATGCAGCGGAGCCAGCACCCACTGGCATCGTCACACTGCCCTCAGGATCCGTGAGGCGCACAGCAAAAGGGTGGCAGGAGCTTCAGGGGTGCACTGAGGGGGGGGCTTGAAATAATTATGTCCCCTCCGAGGGTGTGGGGCTGCTGCTGGCCAGTCCGGCAGAGCACGGAGCAGGCAGAGGGCTGGCAGTGGGGCACAGCTCCGTGCTGCTCCTCCAGACTGCAAATCAGGGTTTGGAGTTGGCCGACTGCTGCCCGTGGCCAGAGAGTGGGGGCAGCCTTGGGGAGCGCTGGGGCAGGTTCTGCCCGGAGGCTGAACGGGGACAAACCACGCTGGCGGTTTGGGTGGTCTTCAGTGTTTTATCGGAAGTGTAAAATAGGCTGCGCTTTCCTCTGGCGAGAAAGAATTGCTTGCATTGGGGGTATAAAGTCCGTGGCTGCAATTAGACACATCGTACAGCAGTGAAAAATGCTTCCTGGGGTGGCTGTGGGTGACAAGCCACCCTGCAGTGCCACACTGCAGGCGGGTGTCCCTCTTCTTTGCCCAGAGCTTCTCACTCACTCCTCTGCTGTGATTTCCAGCCTGCGACTCTTGCCTTGTTCCCATGCGTCTGGGGAGGTTATTCCCTCCCTCCCGCCTGCTGGCATTTCCATGCTTCAGAATGCCACTGCATTCCCTGTGACACAAACCCCAGTGACACGTGCAGGAGATGGTGGTCCTTGCCCAGCTGGCAGGTGGGACAGAGGACACAGGGCATCCCTGGGGTTTGGTGGGCATGGGGGGACACAGGTGATGCTAGCCCATGCTGGGATCGTCCCAGGTTAGGAGGGGACACGGGGCAGCTGAGGCGCTGCGGGGGGTGCAGGAGACGGTGGGAGCCGTCCCGTGCCCCCACGGCCACGTGGCAGCAGCGGTTCTGGAGAGGCCCGAATGCCACCAGCCCCGAGCTTCTCCCAGGCACGTGCACGCCCACACACATGCGCACCCTCGTGTGCGCTTCCGCTCCTCATCCTCTTCGCTCTGCGGGGCTTCTATTCTCCAGCCGGTTTTGGCAGTCACGGCAAGTACCAGGAATGTCTTATTTTTGGTGGCATTTGAAAGAATGTACAAATATTCAACAAGACATTTATGTCTTTCCCTCGGGACTTGCTAGCTGTTTCCCCATGGCAATAAACTCCAGTTTTGAGCATTTTGAATTATGAGCAATGCTTTTGGCTGTGAATTCATCTTTCCAGCCCTTTCTGAGGGAAAACCCTTGTGTAGATAGAAAGGCCCAAAGAAGTTTGTACACGCTGAGAGGCAACTTCGTAATAACCTATGAGACAGCCCTGACAATGCTGTTGTTTCTCCTCTTATTTGCTGGCAGAGGACGAGCCAGGCCCTCAGGGCCCATCCTGACCTTGTCGTTCAATGCAACATGTTGATGGAAGGTGGGAGATGGACAAAGACTCTTCATCGTATACCCTTGACTTGAAAGCAACCACTCATTTACAGGGCAGCAGGTCCCAGCACCTGGACATGGATCGCACAGACCCTACGTGGATGATGCAGGCATGGAGTGTGTCTGGACATCCCCTTCGGTCTCTGTGGCTGACGTGATCTCGCCATTTGGAGACCCCTTGGCAGCACCAGGAAAGACAAGGTCTTGCATGACACATATGAGGGAAGCAAAGTGCCCTGACCTTGGCTCCTCCGGACATGCCAGTCATGGCTTCTCTTCACAGGGACATCTCAGAAAAGCCTCCAGGGCTGGAGGAAGGCCATCGCAGCCAATGCTCCTGTGTGGCGCAGGGCGTGCGGGTGCTGCCCTGGGGGATGCCAGCACGCCCACCCTGCCAGCTCTTCACCAGCGCGGAGCGTCAGCGGTGGCATCAGCCTGACATGCTATTGCCTAGCAACTGCTGGCGTCGCAGGTAAATCCCCTCCCTGCGTCACTGCAGACCTGGTGCGGATGTCCTCTGGCAGGGCCCTCGGGGGTGTTGCTGGAGATACAGGAGATGTATCCCCCTCCAGGCTCATCTCTGCGGGGCGAATGGCTGCATGGTGGGAGCATGGGGGGCTGCGGATGTGTTATGTCTGGAGCGTCCCAAGAACACATTGGGGGTCATCCTGGCCAGGTACAAAGCAGGTCCTCGTTCTCTGAGCCTTGTCTGGAGAGTTTTTTGGGGATATTGCCCCACTCGGGCACCTTGCTCAGCACATTTCCCCTGCCCAGCCTTCTACACCTGCCTTTACACCCCTGCTGGGGGCATGCAGCAGGCAGGCAGCCTTGAAGACCTCCATGCCCCTGGTGTCTGTTGCAGTGTCCCGAGGAGCAGTGCCCTGATTTGACCCTCACGCACGGTGTCGGGCAGAGGGTGAGGGACCCCTGGGAAAGTCCATCTGACCTTTCTCAGCCAGCCCAGAGGGACGCACCGGCTCTGCGGGGAGAGGAGCCGCACGCGTGCCCGGGGTCCCTGTGCAGCAGCAGTTACCAAAGGGGACGACTTGGCACGGGGTACCTGGGGGAAGAGAGAAGAGCTGTTTTGGGAGCCTTGGTCACCCTGCCCTCAGTGCATCCACTCCAGGGTGCCTGATGAGGCAAAGGTGATCCAGCTTCTCTGTTCCTTTCAGGCGTTGCAGCCTTATTTCCTACCCTCTCCCACCCCCCAGCCACAGCTCAGTGCTTTGCTGGTTCAACTCAGATGTCAGAGAATGATGCCAGCTCCCGGATATCTGCTTCCTCCACACTTCTAATGTCCCTTGTCTTCATGTCCCTGATCAGGAGGGATGTGCTGGTGCTGAGCTGAGCTGGGCTGAGTGACTCCGTCTAAGGAAGGTGCACGGTGCCAGGGTGACCGCAGGGTGCACAGAGGCGGTTTGAGGCGTTCCCTGCCCGCTCTACAGAGCCAGTGCCAGTGTGGGGGGCACAGGCAGAAAAACTCCCCAGAGCAATAGCCCCAATGCCCCCCAGCCTTGCCTTTGGGGGGGCTGAGGAGTGGGGCAAGGTGCAAGAGGCGACAGTCTCCATTCCAAATCTCAGTAAGTTTCTGAAGGGTGAATTGTAGGAGACTGCACCCAATGCCAGCCCGAGCAGACACTGTCTCCTGCAGCAAGGCTAATCCTCCCCAGGGAGGCACTTGTTTGCACAGCTGGGAAGCGGTGGGAGCCACTCAGCCTTGCTGGGATCGCACATTAGAGAAGGGCTCTGCATGCCGGAGCAGGCAGGAGGTAATCCTCCGACAGAGGGACCAGCCCAGCCCATGGCACGGCCACGCTGTGCGGCCAGCTGGCAACAGCAGCATCCCCTGGTTCTGGTGGAGAGGGTGACCATGGCTTGGTGCCACCATCTCTGCAGGGACAGCTGAAACAGCCACAGCCACCGCACGGAGCCCAGGAACCTGCTGGGATCCCACGGACTCACCCCCTCTTCCCTGGTGCCAGCCCCAGACAAAATCATCCAGTGGCCTTGGGGTACCGCGGGAGCCCTGGGCAGCACTGGGGGAACGGTCCCCACGCCTGACCAGGGAGGGGGACGTACCCCGTGTCCTGTCGCCCATCCCAGCCCCAGGGGTTGTGTTACCATTTGTCAGCACAGGTTTCTGTCTGTCTTCTCCTGAAGCCACAAAACAACAGGAAGGAGGGTGAGTCTCCCACAGCACCCTCATAGGGAAGCTTAGGAAGAGTGGGTTAGATGAATGGACAGTGGGGTGGATAGAAAACTGGTTGAAAGACAGAGCTCAGAGGGTCCGGATTAGGGGCACAGAGTCTAGTTGGAGATCAGTGACGAGTGGTGTTCCCCAGGGGTCAGTACTGGGCCCAGTCCTCTTCAATATGTTCATCGATGACCTGGATGAAGAGATGGAGTGCACCCTCGGCATGTTTGCCGATGACACAAAGCTGGGGGGGGTGGCTGACACACAGGAAGGCTGTGCCACCATACAGAGAGACCTGGACAGGCTGGAAAGTTGGGCAGAGAGGAATCTTATGAAATTCAACAAGGCCAAGTGTAGGGTGCTGCACCTGGGGAGGAATAACCCCCTGCACCAGTACAGGTTGGGGCTGACCTGCTGGAGAGCAGCTCGGTGGAAAGAGACCTGGGAGTCCTGGTGGACAACAGGATGACCATGAGCCAGCAATGTGCCCTTGTGGCCAAGAAGGCCAATGGCATCCTGGGGTGCATCAAGAAGAGTGTGGCCAGCAGGTCGAGGGAGGTCATCCTCCCCCTCTACTCTGCCCTGGTGAGGCTGCATCTGGGGTGCTGTGTCCAGTTCTGGGCTCCCCAGCTCAAGAAGGACAGGGAACTGCTGGAGAGGGTGCAGCATAGGGCTACCAAGATGATGAGGGGACTGGAACACCTCTCTTATGAGGAAAGGCTGAGGGAATTGGGTCTGTTTAGTCTGGAAAAAAGACAACTGAGGGGGGATTTTATCAACGCTTATAAATACTTAAAGGGTAGGTGTCAGGAGGATGGGACCAGGCTCTTTTCAGTGGAGCTCGGCAATAGGACAAGAGGTAACAGGCACAAACTTGAGTATAGGAAGTTCCACCTCAACATGAGAAGGAACTTCTTTACTTTGAGGGTGGCAGAGCCCTGGCACAGGCTGCCCAGAGAGGTGGTGGAGTCTCCATCTCTGGAGACATTCAAAACCCGCCTGGACGCGTTCCTGTGCAACCTGCTCTGTGTGATCCTGCTCTGGCAGGGGGTTGGAGGAGATGATCTCCAGAGGTCCCCTCCAACCCTACGATTCTGTGATTCTGTGAGTTATGGCCTGTTAAAAGTGTTTGATTTCCCAGGCGCTGATGTGGAACCCCTGTGGAGGGGGACAGGGACCGGGATGCTCCAGGGAGGAATGGCTCGGAGGCTGGGGATGGTAAATTCCCTATGCACAGATCTGTGACCGGGCAGCAGGTTTCAGCTAAATGCAGGGAAAATCAGACAGTCCTTCCTTCCTGCAGCACTGGCCCGTGGGGAGAGGACTGGGAGGGTGGAGGATGGATGGGCTTGCTCTTCTGCCTTAGGGGTCACATGTCTGAGGCTAACGGGGGTTTTCAGGGCAGACATGGCAGGCCCGAGGCTTTTCTGGTGCTGGGCTGGCTGGGCTGGGTGCTGTGTGCCTGGGCTGGGTGCAGAATACTTGTGTTGGGTTCAATCCAGGTCTTGCACACCCAGATTGGGGCATCCCAGCGCCCAGTGTCCATGGAAGGCCCATCCCACTGCCCAACCTCCTTTGCCCCTTGGGTGGCAGGGAGCACCCAGTCATGGTTGCATGTCCCCAGATGTCATTCACAGGGCAGATCCCAGCCCCATGCTACGGGTCTTCAGCTTGCTACCATGACACAGCGAGGGACATTGGCCACCCCTGGCAGCCAAAGGAGCCTCTCCTCCTGCGCCTGGCCAGTGCTCCTGCAGTGCTGGCACCAGCCAGGGACCGGTGATTGCTCCAGACGGGCTCACCCCCAAGGAATCCTCCGCCTCCCTTGTCCTGGGGCCGGCGAGTGTCCCCGTCCCTCGCAGCAGCGCTTCTGAAAACAGGTAATTTGAGATAGTAAAAACCAATCATCCCTGCAAAGCAATTCACTTCCCTGAAAAGCCCCTGCAGTTATGGCATCATTCCTTCCCTTGTTAATTTATGGGAGATATTATAACTTATCAAAAAGACAGAAGCAGCACAGCCATGGTTATAATTTCTAATTCTGCCTTTAATTAACACTGGTGATGGGTCACCCAGTTGTGGCACTGCCAGGAGCTGCCATGCAGTAAATCCCCACCTAAGACACTTGTTTGACTGACCATGGAGATTAGGACTTTATTAATATGAATGAAGTTGCATTATGGTCAATTGAGTGCGGAAAGTAATTTAATCGTGCTCAATGCTTGTCCAATCAGTGCCAAAATTGATGGACAAAGTCTCATTCTTGCCAAGGTTTCCCGTGGTCAGAGGATGAAGATGGAGGCTGTCCAAATTGTGGGCATTCCAGAGACCAGCTAAACCTGTTCTGGGTGCGAGGGATCAAACAGAGACCTGTGGCTCCAGCTGCCCACTCGACCGTCCCCAGGTGATGAGGGTCCATCGGTCGGTCCTGCTGACAGCCTGGCCTGGGCCAAGCAGAACTGTCGCCTCTGGTCCTCTTCCGTTGGGCCGGGAGGCGTGGGGCAAGGTGGCTGGCAGGACGGGGCCGTGGGCCAGCAGCAGGAACAGCCATTAGAAGTTATACAGAGAATGAGTTGTACTAATTAATGACTCCGGTGGCAGGGACCTCCACATGCTGCCTTTGGGGAGGAGGTGAAGGGGCTGCCGTGTCCCTGGCCGGTGGAGAGTCCCACCTTGGAGGTGCCCACAGTCATGGCTGGGAGCAAAATCTCGCTGCCACCCCCTTGTCTGTGACACCGTGGAAAAGGAGGGAGGGGGCTGGAGCAGGACACACACTGGGTGCTCTGCTGGAGGGTGCCATGGGGATGCTGTACCCCTCAGCCCTGCATCCAGTGGCAGAGCGGCTGTGGAACCTGCTGCGCTCCAGCATCACCCACACGGCCAACTTGTGCTCTGTCCCCAGCCTGGCACGTGTTTGCGGATCCTTCTGGGAGAAATGTCCTGCTCCTTTGGCTGACGCCTGCCTCTGCATCCCCCCTGGGGCTCCCCGTTGCAGGCGGTGGGATGAGCTGGGACCTTTAACACCAGCCGGGATGCAGTCACAGTTAAGGCTGTCTCTGCCGTGTACTTGCTGCTGATGGAGCAGGATGTCCTGGGTGATGGCAGTCACCACGGGCATTCGCAGCTTATGGGCAAGACCAGGGAGAGATGTTTGGCGCGGGGCACCCTGGAGCGGTTCTGTGGCCAAGGAGGAGGCTGAGCAGGAGCGACCTCTCTGTTCCACACCTCACATCTCTGGAGCTGGGTCGCAGATGCATCTTGCCAAGTGGAAAAGGCTTTTGTTAAACACAGTTCAGCTCTGCCATCAATTACACAAAGCCTTGAGCGTGAGCGAAGATTTCCCAGTGCCAGCAGAGCTGTATGCTCGGGAGCGGCTGTGCGTTGAGCAGCAGCTGGAGCAGGGCCGACTCTCCCACGTTTCTCATCGGGATGTGCTGGGCCAGGCAACGCATGTCCCCACAGTCTGATCTCTCATCTAAATCTCCCTTCTTCCAGTTTGAAGCTATTATTCCTCGTCATATCACTGCATGCCCTTGTAAAAAGCCCCTCCCCAGCTTTCCTGGAGCCCCTTGAGGGACTGGAAGGGGCTCCGAGGTCTCCCCGGAGCCTTCTCTTCTCCAGGCTGAACCCCCCCAGCTCTCCCAGCCTGTCCTCACAGCAGAGGGGCTCCAGCCCTCCCAGCATCTCCGGGGCCTCCTCTGGCCCCGCTCCAACAGCTCCGTGTCCTTCTGCTGTTGGTGCCCCAGCGCTGGAGGCAGCACTGCAGGGGGGTCTCACAGAGCGGAGCAGAGGGGCAGAATCCCCCCCTGGCCCTGCTGCCCACGCTGCTGGGGATGCAGCCCAGGCTGCGGGGGGGTTCTGGGCTGCGAGTGCATGTTGCCGGCTGATGGCCGCATTTCAGCCCCCAGTACCCCCAAGTCCTTCTCCTCAGGACAGACCCATGGCAGACACACGCACACAGGCGTGCCCCCGCCCCTGGGGCAGCCAGGATCAGGGCTGGCACCCGGGTCTCCGCCGCGGCCTGCAGCAGCCACTGGATGGCAGCAAGTCCCCAGCGCCGAGCCGCCAGTGCCACCAGGAGGGGGGAGCCGGGCTGGCTGGTGCCCAGCAGAGGGTCTGGGGGGGCTTGCGGGGAGCAGACAAGGGGACGTTCGCCCTGGAGACCCCCGGGGGAGGAGGGGGGTCTCCCTGTGGGACAGGGAGGCTGGAGCCAGGCTGCCCTTGTGGAGCCCGCTGGGTCTGAGCAGGAGGGGTGACCAGCTGGGGACGAATACAGTGTTGGAGGTGGGGGGCAGCCCCTCTCGCCGGGCCGGGGGGGCCGGGGCAGATCCTGCTGCAGGCCCAGCAGCGCTGGACGCGCCCCGGGGCGGAGGGCCCAGCGCCAGCCTGCACAAATGCAAGTGTCAGAGATACCCTAGAGTAAATGATGCTCCTGTTTGGCCCATAAAGCAGCCTCTTGCGCCTGTGATGCTAATTATTGCAGACTTAATGAAAGCATGCTGGCTGCAGTCCCTGTGGTGGCCACTTGTTTAAACACAGTGGGGAGAACAGCCCTTAAAACGGAATATATTTCAGGAGATTCTGTAGCAAATGGCTTCTGAACATAAAGATGCACCTTGCACAGAAGTGTGCATTTGCACGGGTGCAAGCATGACACCATGGCCTGGTCCCAGGCACTTCTCACCTCTCTGGCACTTTGGGACTTTGCAAGAGTGTCGTGGTTTTGGCCGGATTGGCCAATCAGAACGACAGATGCCCCCCCCCCACCCCGAGAGGAGAGGAAGAGATAAGGAGATTTACGAGTTTAGAAAAAGAACTAAACTACTTTAATGAAAATAATAATAAATAAGGAAATAAGAAATAATAAGAAAATTAAAAAAAAGTATACAATATATACAAAACCGTACCCAGCTCCCAGGATGACGATCGCGTCACCAGCAGACACAGGGAAAGTCCCAGATGGGAGTCAGCGACGGACAGGAGCTGAATTCCGGAACTAGAGTCAGGAGTGCTCGGATCGCGATCGAAGGCAGACGAACAGACAGGGTCCTCCTCAGACGTCGGCCATTGAAGGAAACGTGAGCCAGAGCCCCCTTGCCCCTTTGATCCCTCAGCCCTTATACTGAGCGTGATGCAGATGGGATGGAATACCCTGTTGGTCAGTTTTGGGCCACCTGTCCTGTCCGCTCCTCCCTAGAGGTGTGACCCCTCTACGCTTCTCCGCTTCCAACCCTCTAACGGGGCAAATAGCGAAGTGAGCTGACCTTGGTTGTTATAGCAATAAGTACAAGCAAGAGCCTCTGTGCATACCATTCCTTGGTATAATCAGGTCTTATCACTCCGAGAGGGAACAGTTTCTGAACAACATGCTGTTAATTTCAGATTTTAGTCAGTTAAAAGAGGCCCAGCTAAAACGTAAAATTACAAATCAGAAAATTGGTTCTGTTTTACCTCAAACCAGGACAAAGAGAAAAGCAGGTCTCAGCCTGCCAGCTGCAGAAGCCCGGGTGAGCACAGAGCTCCTCCGGAACCCTTCCTGGTGGATGCAGGGTGCCGCTGTTTCAGGGGCAGAGGAGGCAAAACCCCCAGGGGTTTGGCCTGTGAGGATGAAGTCTGCAAACATCTTTGCATCCAGTGAAATGTCCCAAAGGTAGTTCCAGGGATTAGCTCCATGGAACGTCACACAAGGAGAGGGGCAAGGGGAGAACGGAATACTGAGCGCATGCAAGCAGAGAGAGATTTAGAAGCTGCAGCACGGCTAACTTATCCAGACCCAGCGGGGAAAGAGGGGTTTGGAGATCACACAGGGTTATCAGCGCTGAGAACCACAAGGACTTGGAGGATCTGGGGCAGCATGGCGTGGTTGGTCCTGCTGGGAGCCAGGGATGCTTGTTTCCATGTTTCTGAGGTCCTGAAGCCAGGGAGATGGTGGGGGTGGAAATCCTGGAGGAAGGAGCCGTTTGAGCTATGGGAGCCTGGTGCCGGTACAGCTCCGCAAAGAGCCTCTTGTTCCCACCGGGATTTCCGATCCCACCTGGGCTCAGGTAGAGGCTGTGGCGATATTCCTCTGGGGATGTCTCTAAGCCTCAGACACAAATTAATGGGCTCTCACAGACTGAACGCAAGTCTGAGGGGATTAGAGCAAGCTGGGGAGAATATCACCTCTAACAGCTCACGTGTGATCCAGACACACGAGTGGCCGAGGGAAGGCGGGCGGTGGGAGAACCAGCGTGGTCCAACCTGGCTGGGCTGTGCAGGAGTCACAAATGCCCCCAAAATGTTGATGAAGTCACTGGGGCATGTCGGCAGCAGTATGGGGATTAAAATCTCCAGTGAAAAATAAGCCAGGCAGCAACAGGCTGGGCCGTGAAGGGGCCACTGTGCAACCAGCCAGGAATTGCTCATCAGAGAGCTGGGGCAGAGCAACAAAATGAGCAGCATAAATGGCTTATGAATGAGATAAAATAAAAGTTTATTATAAGTTTAATATAATTAAGGTAAATTAGCCATTACATAATGGTGAGACACACACGTTTAACAACGCCCTTTGGGCCTGTCTTACGTGTGTGGCCCGCATGAGTAAGAGCTGCCAGCTCTCACCTGCGGCCGGCGGGCGAAGGGGCTGTGGGGGGGCACCGGCACCGTGACCTGGGCCGGGGCTCCTGCGCACGGTCTCTTGTCTCGCTCCCTCATCTGCCAGCTCCTGGGGGAAGGAACAGTCTGCAGCACAAAGCCAGAGAGTGAGGCAGAGGATGCTTTCCTGTCAAAGCCTCATTATTCAAATTCCAGCTCCTCTCCCTCTCCAGAAAACAGTTTGTCAAGGAACAGCAAGACTCCAGCATCAGCACTCCCCTGGGAGAAATGTTAAAAGTGATATCTTAAGCATCGGGTTTATGTAGTACAGGGAAGCCTTGCGGTGGTTTGTGCGCTGACTGGAGTCCCCAGGCAGACTTCAAAGGGGCCTCTCCCCCCCGGCCCAAATCTCTTCACCCAACGCAGGGTTTCATCTGAGGAGCCAAACCCCAGGCGGCCGAGAGCCCCTTGGAAGTCGGGGGATCCCTTGGAGAGGCGGTTTCTGTGTCACCAGCACATCGCTAAAGCCAGTGATCAACCCTTTCCGTGCGGGATTTGGTATAATGGGCTCCCTGGCAGCCGTGCTGCCGTTTGCCAGCCCAGCTGGAGCAAGGCAAGGGTGCTCGGCCACGGCGCCGCCAGCTCCCGGCTGGGCAGAGGGAGGGTCCTGTCTCACCCCAAGAGCTGCTTTCCCTGGGCGCTGCCGCGGGAGGCGGTGGGTGCTCAGCAGACCTGGGAAGGACAGACCCGTCCCTGTTTGCTCCCCAGGGTAAAAATAGCCCTGGCTGCCAGCTGCAGCCTGGTTTGCACTTGACATCTTGCGGGGCTTCAATTTAAACAATGAGGGACCTCAAATCAGAGTATGACACCACAGCGAAGGACAAACTCCAGCTGCGCAGCCACCCAGCAACGCGCCTGCCTGCCCGGGGCTGCCCTTGGGAGACTGTTCTGCAGCCCGGGCTCCAAGGGCAGCATGGAACAGGACTCTCTTGTGGGTGGACCACCCTCTCCATGGGATGATGGAGTCTCCAGTCCCAGGTTGACACCAGGGCTGTGGTTATACCAGGGCTCAGTCTGGACCTAGCACTGCTATCGCCAAGAGGAGCGAGCTGAACAAGACACCCCCAGACCCCAGGGACTGCCAGGTTACGGCAGAGCTGGTGAGGTCTAGAGAGGGAGTCTGCTCTTGTGCTTCAGAGCTGCTGGATTTTAAGACCTGCCCATTCTCCAGAAGAAGGAAATTGTTTGGCACCCCAGTCCTTAGCACATCTGTGAGTGTTTGGTGGGGGTTACCCAGGGAGAAGTGTGTCTGGCTGGGAAATGAAGATGTTTTTTCTGCAGTGTGTTCCTGCTGCTGTGTGCTCCCAGTGCCCTGTCCTGGATTCACTGAGGATCCAGAGGCAGGAGTGGTGGAGAAGGGCAGAAGTCAACTCTATAATCGGAAAGGGGTGTTGCTTGGATACACTGCTAAGCAACCTCAGAGCTCTTCAGGGGTGGAAATAACCTTCTTTTCCTTCTCCAGTTCTTCCTCTTCATTAGCATCGAGTTTGAGCAGTGTGCTGGGACCATGAACATCAGCCTGCTGCAGTCTGGGATGCTACTGTGGCCACACGGAGCCCTGCCAGGGCTAAGCTGGAGGGCAGAGCACAAGGAGAGGGACATGGTGTGACAGCACGTGTCTCGCTGGGGAGAGGGCTGCCCTTGGCCAATGTTTGTTCAGCACAGAGTGTTTTGCCCATTAATTGCAAGTGCATAACCAAAGCACACCCAGCATCAGTGTCCCACCCAGGGGGACCTCAGGTGATGCCCAATGGACCTAACATTGGATCTCATGTGGAGCTGCACCCAGCCTGATCCCCCTCAGCCTTGGTGATGTTCGTGCATGCTTTGGGCATACCCTGGCCCTGCTGGGGACTCCTCCCCGGCTCGTCCCGATGCCACGTCCCCCAGTGCCGAGGGAGGGTCACCAGGGCCAGGCACAAGCATGGGGACAGACCCCAAACCCCCTCTGCCTCAGAGAGGTCCCTCCCTATTAGCAGAGTCACCCACCTCAGGTCTCCCTCCTGCACAGTGGTGTGCGCCCGCTGTGCCCCTGCTCTGGGTGCAGATGTCCCTGCAAGGGCGGGCGTAGGAAGAGTGGAGACAGTGACATGGGGGGGACACCAGCTCATCCACACTCGTCATGCCCAGCAGCTGCCACGCTGCCTGTCTGGTGGCTTGGCACAGCCGGGGACGTGGTGCCAGCTTCCATCCCCGTGCCTACACCCCGTCCTCCCCGGCTCAGCTCCAGCCATTGCTTACAGGATAACTTTCAGGCTTTTAATTAAATCTCCATGAAACACCCATTTGAGATGCTTAATTTAAAGTGAGAGCTAATTAATTTTATGGGCCTTTGCTGTGTCTGTTTTATTTCTGAATTGATGCCTGGGATGTGATGGTGGGGAGCGCAGTGAGCAAGGCAGCCACCGACTCTTGGAAACTGTCTAGACAGTCACGGGTCGTAAATGTGGCTGGTAGCCGTGTGCGAGGCTGGCAGCTCGCTTAACTTGCTTGCCAGGCTGGCTCGCACTGCTCCGGTGAGACGCCTGCGGGGGGAAGGAGAAGGATGCTGGGTCAGGCACTGCCCTGGCTGTGCGCTGCCCTGGCGCTGCAGCGGCTGAACCCAAGTCCGAGCACCATGTGCCGGGAACTGGGGCTGCTCCACAGCAGTGCCCCTGTTTGCCACGGACCAGCTCGGCATGACATTGCCTCACCATGAGTTTGCCCCCTTGCAAGGATGTTTTTCCCCCACTTCTGAGCAGAATTAGGGCCAAAGCTTTGCTTCCTAGTGCTGGCCTGCATGAGACGCCCAGGTCCCCTGCAGAGACCCCCACAGCCATGGAAGTTTGGTGGAGCTTTTTCAGCAGCATCTGCTCAGCCTGGGGGAGCTTGGACCAGTCTGCCCTGCCCTTCCCCTCCCCAGGGATGGATGGGGATTGCTAATGCTGGTCCCAGCTGGGAGAGCACCAGCGTGGGAGCCAGCATCCATCTGCTCCCACAGACTGCCAAGCCCTCTGGCCGGGGGCCAGCAGTAGCCCATGGCACAGCCGCTTGCCACTTGCTGCGGGGATGTTGGGGGCCAGCACACGGGGTGAGGAGAGCAGAGCTCCTGCCTGGAGCAGCCCAGGACTGAGTGTGTCGGCTGGACTGGGGAAGGGGGAGATTTCCCTGCTGGAGCTGACACCGTCCCTGGGGCACAGAGGGATCTCTCTCTCCCATGCACCAGATCCGCTGGTGGAGGGTGACGGGTGGCTCCGGTGAAGGTCTGCAGGTGCTGGGGTGCAGCTGAGCCTCTCGGCACGGCCACCCTGTCCCTGCGCAGCATCCACCCGAGGAGACCGAGATGGGCTTGTTTTCAAGGATCTGGCAGACCTGCCGTCTCCTGCTTTACTGCTGACTGTAAAGGGCCTGGTATTAAACTGTGATTGAAAACGTGAATCATCTCTCTAATTAAACAGAGTTGCTCTGTGCCAGGAAATCTGTCTCTTTGTCAGGATCTTTGTTTTTAAAGGGGCATAAATCTCAGGCAAGGCTAAAGATTGGCTCCTGGACCCTTTATCACAGAGCGGCAGTGATTTATCCTGTGCACCCTGGCACCAGAGAGGGAATAAAATTAATAATAAATATTTATTTATAAGCCACAGTAAGCCTGAAAGTGTCTAAGCACCCACAAGAGCAGCATTATCATTCTGTAAACTGAGCTTGCTTTGGCTCTGATAAAATCTTGCCAGGACCATCCTTGCCTGGCAGGCAGTGGGGGACCAGGGCACTTCAGGGCCTGGCTGGCAGCAAATCGACTCTTTCGGTGGGGGTCCTGCGCTCCCCCACCGTGCCAGCTGGGTGGGCAGGACGAGGAGCAAACGCAGAGGCCACAGAGGACCAGTTTGTGCTTCAGGCTTTGTGCAGCAAAAGATCACGAGATGCAATGCACCACTTGGCAGTGCACTGGTTCCTGTTGGGAGCAGGTTGGGCAAGGGGCAGGTCAATGCTTGTGTCCCGCCTGAAGCACCGGGCGCTGGGCACAGCCTGAACTGAGGTGGGTTAGGGGTCCTCGGGGTGGCACGGGCTTCAGGAGTGAGATGCAGGCACCCGAGTCCCCGTCCTGAGCAGGTCTGGGTTTGCTGTGACCGTGAGACATCTCTCCTCTTCCCTCTGTCCCTCTATCCCTGTGTAATGGGGGAGAGCTGGGACTCTGCCGTCCTCTGCAAACGCGCTGTTTGCAAAGAGCCTGGGCACTTGTCTGTGACGGTAAATCCATGCAAATGCCTCTTGCAAATGTCTTTCCGGAGTATTGGGAGAGATGGAGGGCCACGTCAGGATGCTAACATCACCACAGCTGTGGCACCGCTGCTGTTCCTTGTCACATCAGCAATGAGACTTTTCCACCCAGGCCAAGCTGCCCAGGCCGTGCTCCTCCTGTCCAGCCCCCAGCAGCCAGGCGGTGCCTTGCTCAGGCTCGGGCTGCCCTGCCCAGCTCCTGGAGCATCCTCATCCCTGGCATTTGTGCTGTTTACTCGTAATGCCTCGCTGGTATTTACAGAGGGTTCCCAGGGAGTTACCTCGCATCCATCAACCCCTGGGTCAACATTGACAGAGCCTGCAAGAAAGGAGTGAGATGGCACTGGCAAATAGTGCAACGTGTGCACCCAGGGAGATATTCTGAGCTGCCATTTGCAGCATCTGAGCAACGCAAGGAAGAAACGTGGAGCAGATCAGAGCAGTAGATCCTGCAGTTGGAGCCAGGTGTTAATGTTCCTACAACGAGGAGGAAGAAAACTCAGCCCTGAACCTCCTGCCCCTCAGCCTCCCCCCAGATTTATTTGCATTCATGTCTCCAAGAGAGCTCAGCAGAGCAGCCGCAGCAATGCACTCAGCAATCACAACATGGATGCAGTAACACCAGCAGAAAAGACCACTAAGGACGGTCTGTGCCCCCCGGGGATGCCGGGTAAAGCTGTTACAGCCTGAGCTGCCGAGGTCCGTGCTGCTGCACAGCTATCGCGGGACACATCCCCCAGCTCAGCTTTTCCACCTGCAGATGTGTCCCAGGGCCCCCACATGGGTTTTCCGAGGGTACCGAAGCAGGGATTTCACTGCTTTACAACCTGGCCACATCAGCCCGTTGCTAGACAAAAGAGGGCTGTGAAGGCCACCAGGATGCTGGTGGTCCATCTCCATGCACTGCTGTGACCATGCCCGTCACTGCTTGAAGGTTGTGGAGTGACCAAACTGCTCTGAGCTCTGTCCGAGGCTCAGGGCTCAGTGAAGTAGCTCCAGAGAGGGCTGGTTAAGATGCTGTGTCCCCAGCTACCAACTTCTCCTGCAGCAAACCAAGCTGTGATCTCTTCCCCACAGCCCAGTGTCCCCCACAGCCCCAGTGAGCTGGGCTGGACATTACCTTTTGCTGGCTCCAAGCCACAGGCACTGGGAGGGATGGACGGTGGGGGTTGTCATCTCCAGAATGCCATTAAATTGGCTGCCCAAACTTTCCACTATGGCCTGCCTGGTACCCCTGAGTCACTTCAGTGCTGCTAGTGCTTGCAGGGAGGGCAAGGAGCCACCACCAAGTCCTTCCCTGGGGTACGTCCCCATCCATATCCCAGGAGGAGACAGGGAGCAACCCGCTCTTGCTGCTGCCCTGGGGATGACCAGGGGCTTTTGAGGCTAATTCTGGGGTATTAGTCACCAGCCAGAACTGGGAGCAGGAAGGGATTTGCACCCACATCCACACTGTGCTGCGACCCACCGTGCCGGGTGCCTGGGGAGGAGCGTGTCCAGCGCAGAGCATGGCTCCTGGGGGCTCTGCAAACCAGCCAGGCCATTCCCAGCACACCGGGCTTGTGACAAGTGTCCTTTACCTGGTGGCAGCAAGCACTGATGAGATAATTAGAGCTAAAACATGAATTGCAGCACCAGACTGGTGCATCTGGGAGCTGTGATGTGTTTCCCACAATACCAGGAAAGTCTCCTGCATAAACGCTGCTATAAAACCTACCAGCTCCCTGGGTGATTTTAAGCGAGTGACAGGAAGGAAACAAATTTACTGCTTTAACAAAAAATCACCAATCCTCCACGCTTCTGAGGCAGACTGCATGGGCGTCTGCAGCGGGGGAGCGCGGACTGAACGCCTGCACAGGAGAAGGCAGGAGAAGGCAGTGGCAGGCAGGAGAAAGCAGGAGAAGAAGGCAGGGGCAAGCGGGAGCCGTCCCCACTGGTGCTGGGATGCAGGATTGTGCCTGAGCTCCCCGCGAAGCGCTTCAGACACCTCTCTCCCTTCCAGCCAAACTTCCCTCTGCCTTCCATCGGCAGCCAATGCTGCCAAGCTGACAAATTGCAACCCTGATGGATATTTTCTCTTACTTTAAACAAGGGGTTTTCAAAGAAGATGGGTTTCAAAACCCACTTGAAAAGTGAATAATAACAGACAGGGATATCACTGACAGTACAAAAAGGCTGGGGGAGGGAGAGAACGTTTCTGGGAAGGTTTTTTAGGTGAGCAAACGCTCTGGATTGCTCTGACTCCATTTTCAAGGCAGCTCCTGCTTATCTGGGGGGATGCTCTGGGCCAGCTGTAACAGCCCTGCACGTCTTGATTTTCTGCCCAGAGTCCCTAAACAAACCGGGGAAGCTACTAGAGAGAGCTTTAGCAAACAGTTTTGATGGTTTTAACAAATGTTTGCTGTCTGGGGTACCCAGCATAGTCAGTACATCAGACTGTGTCCTGGCCAGAGCAAACAGATTCAAGCAACATGACACACGTTTTTTGTTGGCCGCTGCTAATAAATCAGCCAGAGAGAGCTTTAAGGGTTGTATTCGCACAGGTGTCACTTGTGTCTCTCTGACCTGGGCGGTGATGGAAAGGGAGGTCTGGAGCTGGGCGTGTGACACCCCAGTTGCCAGAGCCGGACGCGAGGTGGCCAGGGACGAGCGCGGTGCTGGCTCGGGGGATGCGAGCACAGGACCAGCTGGGTCCCAGGGAGCTGGCAGTGCGGTCCCGCAATGCCTTTTGGGGACCTCCACAGCCCTGTGCCCGCTTTCCCCCCCCCTGCCCGCCACCCCGTCCCATCTCTGCTCCGATTCTGTCAGTGCCGGTGCCGTTTGAAGCCGGCTTTTCCAGGGTGGGCTGTCAGACGGGACGTGGTTTGATGCCGAAGCTCCTGACACACTATTAGCAGTGGAGATGAGAGGGGTTTGCGGGAGCTGCCGAGGATGCTGCGAGGAGCAGCTTTGCAGGTGCGGAGGGGGCGGCAGCGCTCGGGAGCGGGGAGGGGGCTCCGTGCGACCCCCCCAGCCCCCCATCCCCCGCGGGCACCCCGGCACAGGAGCCGAGTGTGGGGTGCGGAGGGGCTGGGCTGGGGGGCGTCGGGGAGCCCCGGCACCCAGCAACCCCCGTCCCCGTCCCCTCAGAGCGGCGCTGCCGGGTGGGTGCCGTGCCCCCCAGGTGGGGCGGTGGCAGACGGGGGGCAGCTCTGCCGTAAGATCAGCCCCCGCTTGGAGGCAAAGCCTCTGCACCCTGCAGCGCTGAGAATTTTTGCTGCCCTATTTATGTGCTGCCGTCGTGCGCCACGGCCTCCCCCGGACCTGGAAGGGTCGCTCACCATCCTCGCCATGCTCCCTCCTGCCAAACAGCGGGGGTTTGGGCAAAGCGGGTGGGTGGGAGGTATGTCCGTGCCGGCAGCGCTCCTGGGCCAGCCAGAGCGGCTGGTGGCCCGTCTCGGGGCGGGGGGGGAGGCAAGAAGTACTGCAAGTTTCAGATTAATTGCAAGTTCAATGACTGTGTACATGAATATTTAATTAGCCACATCTTTAATGAATATGCATGATATGCAAATGCCAGATGGAGCAAGCGGTGAGACGCACACAGGGAAGGCAGAGAGCGGGCGGCAGAGCTGGGACCGGCAGCTCCTCGGGGACCCGCTCGTCCCCGCGGCCTGGTGCACGGGGACCATGGGGAAGAGGAGCGGTGGGACGCAGGAGATCACCGGGGGCTGGCAGCATGGGGTCGTGTGTGCGCACGGGGTGAGACCTGCAGGGACACGTCTCTGCCGTGTGCGACTGTTCCTGGTGTCAAGGAGAAGCAAGGAAACATTTAGGATTTTCCTCTTGTTCCAGAATGTATTTCCCAGTACCCCCTCGAGGACGTGATCTGACCTGCAGCTTGAGGAACTTTGTCAAACCAACCAAAAAGCCCCAAGGCACCAACCGAATTCGAGCAACTCACACTGAACAAGGGGCTCCTCACCGCTTTGGTCAAACACCCCCTGCCAGCTCCAACCCCCAAGACCAGGCTGCTCCTGCTGCTTCAGGGCTGCCCAGGCATCCCACTGGAGTTTGGAGGTCGGCCATGGCAGGGGGCAAAGGAGGAGGATGCAAGGGGAGCAGACGGAGGGCACAGGAGCTCTCAGTCCAAACAGCCCCTGGACTGACCTTAACGCATCACATCTGGACTTCTGCATCTCTCGAGTGAGGGCACCAGGAGGGCCCTTGCAGGACTGCATCTGCCAGGCTTCAGGGCCAGCGTCCATCCCATCTCACCAAAGACACCCCACATGGGTCTACCACTCAGTCACAGAACCTGCTGTTGATGTGCTGAAAACAGAAATAGCAAAGCAGAATTAAAACACGAGTGGTAATGGCGCAAATACCCACACTGCGGCGTGGAGGCAGAAATCCTCGTGCAGCCACCGAGCGACTGAGTGTCTGCAGCACCGTGGGTTTGGTTCGAAAGCTGCAGAGCTGTGGAAGGTGCTGGAGGGGGGACTCTGGCGGTCCCCCATCCCCTGCCCCAACCAGGGCGGCGACAGGGACCGTGCGGGGCCGGGGCTGCCTCATCTCTAATTTCTGCTGGGATTGTTATCGTGATTAGTGTTAGTGGAGCCTGGCTGCCAGAGGCAGTTACTGGGGTGTTATATATCTGTCAGCACAGCTCTTTTTATGACTTGTAATTGCAGCATGAAATAGCTTCTTTTTTAATTTATTTTATTTTGGCATTAGGAATAGCTATAATGATGTGGGGATAAGCTTGTTACTCTACTTAATTTTCTGGTAAGAGCACTGTCAGCGGCAGTCGGTGGCTCTCGGTGCACGAGGGCCATGGGGGGCCAAGGCAGCCGTCTGTCAGCTGGGCCCCCACCGCCCACCGAGACGCCTCGTGAGGGGCTTTGGCAGGGGGCAGCACTCCAGTGGGGTGGCCCCACGAAGGCCAGGCTCCACCTCTCCACCATGGTGATGCTGCTTTTCCTAAGCTTTGGCGAGAGCAGCTCAAGATGAACAGAATATCCTAGAATCACAGAATGGTTTGGGTTGGAAGGGACCTTAAAGATCATCTACTTCCAACCCCTCTGGCCTGGGCAGGGACACCTCCCACTAGACCAGGTTGCTCAATATCCCGCCTCAAATTTTCTGGAAGTGTTATTTTGGTCCAAAACAGTGTTTCACATCATAACATATGAAGTACGTACTCTGGATTCCTCCCAAGGAAGAAACAAATGTCTCACCTCGGACTCTGCCCTGGCAGAAGATCAGCAGCCTAGGCTCTGCTGTAAATGTGGTGGTGAAGAGCCAGTCCCACCCCCAGGTCCTCTGCAGATGGGGACTCAAGCCAGGAGCAGCCCTCCTGCTGCAGGAGGTGATGAGCAAATGTTCTCCATCTGCCTTGTCCATCACCCCAGCATCTTGCAAGCCTTGACCTGGTTGTCCACCAGCCTTCCCTCCAACTGATGGAGCCCTGGCCTCCCCCTCTGGATCTTCCCCACTTCCCTCTGGAGCTGGGTGCCCAGACGTGTGCTCAGCTCTCCAGGACCACAGGCCAAGTGACATCCTCCGTCTTGCTCCCAGCACCCTCCCAGGTGGTATCAGGGCTTGAGACAGTTTTTTTCTGTCTGCTCCTGAACACTGAGTTTAGAGGTGTCAGAGATGGCTCCAAGGTCCTTCCTGACCTGTAACCACCAGCTCTGAGTTCAGTGTCGTATAGACCTGACTTAGATTGTTTTTTGTCTGGGTACATTTAGGGATGCCAGACAGGGCATCTGTCCTAATACGACCCACACAGTTACTTCAGCTGGATTCACCTCCTCTGATGGATCTGCTACAGAAACCCACAAGCGCCCCCAGCACCTTTGGCTACCAAGACCAACACAAAGAGGTCACTGGCCTCCTCTGCTCTGCCCTCAGCATCCCCAAGCACCTATTACCCTGTAGCCATCTCTTGCTTTTGGTGGATTTCCTCACTTTGATGCTGTGTCTTTTTTTTTTTTTTGACAACTTGTCTCATTTTTGCATAGTTTCCTTTCCTAAAATTGAGTATACGTACCCTGGATTTCTTTGGCCTGTGCTGTCCCTCTGCAGCACTAAACCCCATTGTACTGTGGTCCCTGTCACAGAGCAGTTCACCCACTGACACAGCTGGAGCCAGGTCCTGTGCGTTACTCCACACTGAGTCCAGAACAGCAGCTTTTCTGGGGATTTTAGACAATTTTGTTCAGGGATCATCATTTGTGTCCAAGAGTGTTATCTCTGCATCTATCTCTACCTGTCTATCCTGACAAGGCAGCACTCAGATCTATACAGGGTAGCTGAAGTCTCCTGCTGTCATCTTCCACTTGAAATCTGCAGTTTCTCTAATCCTAGTTAACTTTTCCACATCAGCCCTATCATTATTGCAGTCTGGGATTTTCACCCGCAGGCAGCCTGATTTGCCTTGCTTATTCATTGTGATGGCATGTCTCGCTCCGGGCTTTCCGGAGGCACATTGAGCTCCGGCTGCATCCAGCCCTAAATCACATCAGTCTGGACCAAGTGCTCTTCTTGCTGCCTTCCCATGGCCTCCAGTTTAAATCCTCCCCTCCCCAGGGGGCATTTTAAAGTCCCTCCCCAGGAGTTCTCTAGTGCCAGCTGAGCTTTCCTGTCTGTCCCACCAGAAGAGTCCCCAGGATCTAAGCTGCTAAATCCCTTCCCTCTGCTCTGGTGTCTCTCAGCATGGGCTATGTTTCAGGGAATGCCACCAGCTTTGCCACCTGCTTCTCATTCTTGGAACCCCCCTGGGACCCCTCAAAGTCTGCAGCTCTGCCCTGAGCCCAGCATAAGAGGAAAGACAGAGGAGAAGAGCTGACCCAAAAGGCCCTGCCTGAATCGTTCCTCGCCTGCTCCGCACCACGTCTGCCCATCCACGGTCCAGTCAGGGCACCCCCCGCCACAGTGTCGCAGGGCCTGGGGCACTCTGTGGTGAGGCTCCCTCCGTCCATAGAAATGTCCCAAGTTCAGCCCCCTCTTCTTATTGCCTGTTCCATCCAGAAATGTGTCCACACTGTCCCCAGCTCTGTGACATTTGCTTTTCCTGCACTGGTGTGCCAAAGCAGAGGGTGGGCACACGGAGGACTTGCACTGAAGTGTCCAAGCTCCTGGGGAGCACGCGTCCTACTCAGCTTCTTGTAAGAGAGGATTGGCAGGAAAAATGAAAGCCGGCAGTATGCCCAAGGAGTTGGCCCTCCCCAGAATCACTGTCTTGAAGCATCTCTGCAGCGGGAGCAGCTTTTGCACTTCTGCACCCCGTCGTGTCCTCCCTCTCACACACACCGGGACCCGCAGCCTCTGCCCTCCGCAGAAGGGATGGAGCAGGCTGCAGGACTGCTCCCAGGCAGGGCTGATGTACTCGCTTATTGCATATAAATAATTTCTATCCAGGTTGTCATTTTAACCTGGCAGGTTTACAGCAAAGGCTGCAGCTTATTTTGCCACAGTATAGCCAAAGCCAAAGCGTGGCTGGAGCAGAAGAGCAGCGGGAGAAGGTCTGCCTGCTCTTGTGCAAAGCAGGAGGCGAGCGTGGCCCCAGTGATGCCTTGTGTCGCACAGGGGGCAGGGAGGGACAGCCCTGGGGAGATGCCGGGAGAACTTCTGGCATGGACACATACCGAGAAGGTCCAGGCTGTTCCCAGCACGGAGACGACAGAGGGACGGGGAGGTGGCAGTGATGACAAAGAAGAGTTTCCAGATAGGGAGAGCGAGAGGCCCGGGCTGTGCACAGGGAAATGGGAAGTCAGGGAAAGAAAAGCCAAGGAGGGGAGTGCTGGGGAGGAGACACGCTCCCACGGATGGGGGTGCGTGGCAGAAGGGGGACAGCACATGGGGGCTCTGCAGGACTGCACATGGCAGTGCATGGAGATGGGTCCCCTCCCCTGCCTGTACCTGCCAGGAGGTGGAAGCCCAGAGCCAGTAATTTTATCTCCTCCTTCCCCTTTTGCTGCTTGTAGGACAACGTCTGTGGTCCCTGCAGCAGCCGGATGATGTTTTATTGAGGCCTCTTAACAGCGGCGGGCTGAGCCGGCAAACCCTGCGGCCGTGGCTCCCGCAGTCGTGGGCGCATCGAGCTGGGGCAGCTGCTGGAGAGCCCTGATAAAAAATGCAAGCTCCGGAGTGAAGCGGGGCAGAAAGGCGAGCTGGCTCGATGCAATTACTGCTGACAGCTCCTCCGAGCGAGAGCATGAGAGAGTCGACAAAGCCTTTGAAGTCCTGGACAATTTGTGATGGAAAAATCCCAGGCTCTGAAGCGTCCAGGTATGTTTAGCTTTAGGTATTATAGTGCTGGGTTTACAGGCTCAGAAACTCACGTCCACTCTGAACAGCCAGTCAAAGGTCTCCTTTCTCCAAAGGGAAGGAAGAGTTACCTCCCGTTAATCTGTCCAGATGCAGTCAAACTAGATTCAGAAAAGGTCTTGGTTCCCCTGGCAGGGCTTGGGGCAGGGAGCTGCTCTCTCGTTCCTCCCCGAAAGTGGTTCAGAGACACAGCATTTAATAACCGGCGAGGATTAAAGTACCCTTGGGGCAACGCTCCCATCATAAGTTAAAAGCAGCTGATTCAGGATGGTTAAAGCCCAGATTTTCCTCCTGCTGCTACTCACTGGGCAAGGTGAGCGCGGAGGATGGTGTTTGCAGTACCAGCAATGTTTGCATTGACCGGGTGGCTGCACCTCAGCGAGCCAAAGGTGCCGATGAGCAGACAGCTGGGAACGCCTCATTCCCAGCCCCATCTTCTGCCCCAAACTGGCCCATACCTCCAGGCCACGAGCCCAGTTAGACACTCCAGATCCCTACTGGAGCCATCTCTGCGCCTTTCAGTTTCCCTCTCCCTGAAAAGACTTTGTCCTTGTTATTGCTCAAACAGCCAAAGCCTGGAGATCTTGTGGAAGAGCCTTGTTTATGTGAAATCTCTGGTTTAAAGGGACTCACATGGGTTCTTCCCTTCTGTTGGGCATGGGAGAGAGTCTGGGCAGTGTGTCCAGTTTGGGGCCCTAGTTATTCTCCCCAGTCCTTGCCCATGTGATGGGATCGCCCTGTATGACAGACACAGCCCCGTGTGCCACAGCTGGTGGTGTCCCCCCGGCAGGAAAGGGCATGGCCCTGGGTCCCTCTGGTATTTGCTCTCTGCAGAGCTCAGTCACAGGAGAGTCACTGAGAGCTATAAAATTAACCCAGCTGCTGTATGTTTTAAAGTCCAAAGTGGGCAGCTGGCTGTTCCTGGAGAAATGAGCACCCTCCTGCAGCAAGAGATAGCATTGACCGTCACCTAATCCCTCCTTGGACGGGGATTTATCACTCGTGAGCACTGAGCATGTCTCTGCCGGGTGATGAAGCCCACATGAGGAGCAGAGAGGAGCCCACTGGGAAGCAGGAGACTAACTCAGAGCTGTTACGGAGCTGGTTTGTGCTCGCAGCCAGCCCCGGGGGTGCTGGGGCGGCCTCGCTGTCCCAGCCCCACACTGGCCTTTTACTCCTGTCTTGGCCTTGTGGCCAAGCGTGTGGTGAGAACATGGGGAGCAGATGTGCTGAACTGTTTCGGGGACTGAAGGAAATCTTCTGTATCTTGGCACAAGTCTGTGTTTCACACCCACCGCTGGATTAAAAGGGAGGGAGATGTTAAGGGCTGGTGCTTTGCCCCAGCACCTTCCAGAGCAAAGCTGCGCCGGGAGCTGAGACTCTGAGCATGGCCCGTTGGCTGCGTGGGTTTGAGAAGCCTCAAAGGCGGCGTGGGGCAGGGAGCCAGCCTGCTCCACTGCTGTGGGCATGGCACAGCGCTGCCCCGGCACACACTCACCAGAGACACCAGCGCCCGGCAGTGACTTACCCCAACCCAGGCAGCTCCCAGCACTCGTGCTCCTGCTCCCCAGCATTACCGGGGTGGCTGGGGCCCCAGGAGGCAATCCCTGCCCGTGGACCACGCCTGCACCCTCAGAGTGTTGCTGTCACCTCTGGAGGCATTGCAGGCTGCACCTCTGGTATCCCACAGCAGGCCAGTGTTAGCATCCCCAGTTGGCATCCCGCACGCTGCCAGAGCAGAGCACCAGAGCACCAGCGCAACGGCACGGGGCTTGTGTAAGCCAAAACCACGCAGACATAAGCCTGAGCCCTTTCCAGCACGCTCTCCCAAGCCACGTGGCCATGGGTGACACACAGCACCTGTGACATGGGGATGCTCCAACACACACTGGCACCTGCACACCTGGTACCCGCAGCTCCCCAGCAGAAATGGTCACACACGTAGATGTGAGCACTTGGTCAGAGGTTCCCCCTGCATTCGTGTATCAAGACCTACCCATGATCCCATGCGTTTAGATACAGCAACATGTGGGGCCAGAAAATGCAGATCCTGGGCGGGGGGGGACACAGAATCTCTTTGAGGGCCAGAAGGGTGAAAGCGAAATCTGCCCCGCTGCCAGTGGGGCTGCAGTGGGGCCTGACCGAGCATCCCTCAGGGCAGACGATCAAGCCCCTTGCTCATTAAGAGCTGATTGCACAAGAACCCCAGCCTGGCTCCAGTTTATAAATTTGCAAAGCACCTATTATATACTACAGCTGAGCTGCAAGAAATGACCTTGTCAATATACAGTCAAAACAGATGAAAACTATCAGCAAGAGCTGAACCGTATTAAAAAAGACAGGCCCTTTTATAGGGACCGGAGTGTGTGAATTATTAATTTTAAGTCTGTCCTACTTTCTTTGCATGAGATGGGGAGTTTTACCCAGCCAGTGATGGGAACCAGCGCAGGGCACGAAGGAGGAGGCGGCT